>JAFBJT010109194.1:28974-72520 GCA_016785325.1 Chascanopsetta lugubris
CATTTTCATTTAATTATTTTTTATAAATGAGAACTTGTTTAAGACCTGTAGTGGAATACATCATACACTGATTACATTAGAATCAAGCTATATGATTTAAAGTCATTTTTAAAAATTCATTCTTAAAAAACATTCAGTGTTATATTTTAAAAAAATATTTAAATATAAGCATATTTTGTAGTGAGGCAGAAGCAGGAGTCAAGTTACATAGTTTTAGTAAAGTGAAGGAATGATGAACAGAAAGTAAGTGGTGTTCATCAGATGTGAAAAGACAGAAACATTCGTTCATTCATTCATCCATCCATTCATTCACCACTCTAAAGAACAGGGGATGCCTGCACACTCACATCCCTCAGGTCAAACGTATTTCTTCATGAGCACTTGCAGGTGTTTCTGTAATTCTTCTGTTAATGTAGATATTGTCCATGTGTGTTCATCTTTGACATGTTGATCTGTCACAATTATGGGCCTAAACTTGACTTGTTATCTTCTGTATCAAAGACAAACTGCCAGAAAGTGTTTGAATCGGTGTGTGTGAACATTAGATTCTCATACACTACAATGAAAACACAGGAGTTCATTTAATGATGTGTTTTTGTCTCTATATTGTTACAAGTGATTAGGAAAGTCAGACACAATCTCCTAAAGCCTGTAACATGTTTTCAAGGTGCTTGTATTGTCCAACTCACCTTCTGTTAAAATACATTTCCCTTTCACACCACATCAAGACAAAAAGGCAAAACTTCATAAATTACAAGTTTCAAAATTGAGGCTTCAGGTTATATCATATGACTGAGTTCACAAGCTGTAACTAAAGACAATAAAACTCTCTGTCACTGAGATGAACACAAGTTTAAAGTTTAATATGATGCCCTACCTGTGTGGTGGTGTTGTGTTTTCCTCCGTTTGTTGTCGTCACTTCAGGAAGTTGTGGATCTGGAGATCATTCCTACTTTCGGTTATCTAGCTTTATGAAGGAGGGTTAACACTCATACAGCTAGATAACCAAAGACAGGAACAGGCTCCACTCTGATGCAACAACACTATGACAACTTTGAAGTTCCCTGCAGCCGGAACAAAGACAATTAATACGATTTATTCATCAACAATATTCATTACAACTTTTTAAGTAAACCTGAATACATGATTCAAACTGTGTTGTTAGTGAGAGGTCAATCACTGGTACGTAGACACATCATCCTGATGATCAATACATTAACCTGACTCAACAACTCATCCAGCTTTGGACCTGTGCCACCTTTGTTCCATTTTACTGAGGGAAATTGTCTTTGAGTAATTATCACATTTATAATGACGTTTCCTCTATATTTGCAGTTTCCTCACCTGTCTTTCACATTATTCTTTACTCTTTCTAAAAACAAATATGCCCCTGATTCATGACTTTATCAGCTCCACCTTTCATCTTTTTGTATCACATACTGGAGAATGTGAATTTAGAATAATTCAAATTCTAAATGACAGAATAAACTTTCAGAAATGTTTGAGATGTGAACATTGAGCGATATAGTCATATCATATATATATGATATATCATATATAATGTAAGACGTTTCATTTCATTGAAACATATTTTTGTATTATCATTAGTGAGTCTGTAAACCTACAGTTTGGTTCAAATTAATGCTGAAAACCCAGATCTTCATTTATGTCTATTTTATATTTGATATCCTAAATGAGTGAACATGACCCCGTAATGATGAGCTCGGCCTTGTGCTGGTCAGTGCGCGTGACGTCAGCAGGGTTCACTGGAAAAACGTTAACACATCCTGCGTCACTTTCTTTACAAATACGGAGAAACACAAATGTGAGGATTTTTATGAATGAACATTTTCCTAGGTGTTATCTGTGTGAGGTGGGTTTTAGACACTTGCGAGAAAAACTAAAACACTAAAACTAAGAAGTTGCTGGACAGCTTACAGGCCTGTCTTTAAAAAAAACAACTAAGTGTTGGTCACGTGGTACAACAATATGATTATCAGCCCATCTCTGGCGGGGTGTGATTAACTGTCCCAATCAACGGAAATAAGACACGATAGCAAACTGCGACGGTATGTGTCGACTGTGACTCGGACAGCGAATCATATCGCCGACGTGACAAGTGGATACGACATGACTGAGTGAATGGATGAACGGACGAACACCGTGTTCTCGCAACGTGTCTCGGAACACCGGAGCACCGGGTGGATCCGACACGAGCTGCCCGTGAAACTAGTCGACACCATCATCGCACTCACTTGGCATCGGTCCCCGCACTCCCGCAGCCATGGAAACCCAAACACGCATCCAGGTGCGGGGCCGCGGGAGGCTCGCTGCTGCGTCCTCCAGCCTCCGTGTGTGCAGGTGCACGAGCGGTAAATCCCACGGCATCGGTCCCCGGGCGGCGCGCCGCGCGGCGGCCAGTGCGCGGGCAGAACTCCGGTGGTGTTGGCTCGTGCGGTTGTATCCGTGCGCGGCGTGGATCCATCCCGGCGGGAGGAGGGCGCTCTCCTCCTCCCACCACCACCGCACCGGTGAGACGGCAGCGGAGATGTTTGTGCGTGGCGGCACACACCCCCCCCCCCCCCCCCCCCCCCCTTCCCCCCCCCCCCCCCCCACCCCCCCCCCCCCCCCCTCTCCTCCTCCCCTTTCCGCCGCCTCCTCCGGTTCTTCCACCAGCGTTTTTTTTTTTTTTATCCGCGGCGTGAACTAAAACGTGCGCGTGTTTCCCCCCCTCACCTCCCACCTTCCCTCGCCGTGTCCCCTCTTCGGAGCCTCCGGTGGTCTCCCATCACCTCCTCTGTGACCGTTGTTTTTTTGAGCGCTTCCTCCTCCCGGCTGCGATGACGTCACAACGTCGGCAAGTTGCAGGGAACCAATCCGATGCGGCGTCAGCGGTGACCGTCGATTTGATCGATGGTGTACAATAATTCAGGGTAGCCAGAGGAAAAAGAAGACACATTTTCGTTCGTTTTGATGGAAAGAAAGTGTCTGGACAAATTAAAGGAGCAATGTGCACGACGGTATAAGTTTGTGGTGCAAATATTTCCATCTGTATTGACAGAGATAGACAGTAAAATAGTGTTGTCTTGAATGTGTTTGTTGTTTAAATTGTTGCTCTCGTGACTGAATGAGCCCTTTATATTGAGAGACAAGTCTTCTCCACAGTGAAGCATCAGAATGGACAAAATAAGCACCAGTGAGTTTGAATAATAACTGAAACTTACCATGTGTTCTACTTGCCTGGAAAAGGAAGGTGAGGTTCATCTGCAAAATCCAAGTTCCTCACTAAATTCCACATACTGTGCCTTTAAAGGTGCAGCATGTGGAGTTGGGGTGAAACTTTTTGTCATTTGGCAGAAATCAAATTTGGGGAAGTCAAATTGAAATATTGCTGCGGTGTGGGTGTTTTATGGGAAATTGACAGCTTTGACGCAGATGTAGGCTAGTGGCCAAACAGCGGTACTGCAAAGTCTGTGTTGGGCATGTAAAGTACCATTCGGCCCAGAGAGACTTTAATAGAGTAAAATTGAGAAAAAAACATCTGTAAATTTGCATTTAAAAAAAGTTCAACTATTCAACTAGAGCTGTTACTTCCACATCCCCATTAGCTTCATCAATGTCCAAAGTTAATTTATTTTCATGGGAAAGAACAGCCCTGCTTCAGACAGTGTGTCCAGTGACAAGAATAGATTTTACAACAAGGTGAGGGCTATATATATTTAGTTCCAACCTGCACTGTAACACCAGATCTCACTAAATCCTATATATACTGTACCTTTCATTTATTATTCACCTTACATTTCTTCATCTGAAAAAAGCTAAAAACTAAACTTCTGAAGCTCAAGTATCGTTGAATTTGAACTCTCCCTCGCTCCTTGGTGAAGTTGCATGCTATATTACAAAGAAACTTTATAGAGCTATATGCTGAAAGCATTCCATATACTTTTATGATCCTTTGACTTCTACCCTACAGCGCCAACAGGTGGTTTATTTAAGTCTTAGCAAATGGTGATAACTTTGTGCATTCTGGGAACTGGCCTTCCATTGAGAGAACCTGCTCAAGGATATTTTAAGGTACTTAAAACTATTTGTATATCCAAATGTCTGGGGAGGAATTGAGTTTGGGGATTTATGTGTTTTAGGATTTGAAACAGTATCTCTGGCATTTTTAATGATCCATAAAACTGCATTTTAATCATGAAACTATTGATGATGTGCCGTTTTAAAAAGTGGCTATATCCTGCCTGTGTCCGTTTCCAAGTGGCAACAATTTTCTAGAGAATTGTCCCTAAATTGTAAATCTGATCCAGACAGATTCATCTGTGAAAAACTGAGTGTATACCACCCTCTAGTGCTCGAATTGTGCACTTTTTAATCCACTCCTAAACTCAGTTGACTTTTATTAGTCAGTTTGTGATGAGACCAATTTATTACAGTACAACTTATAATATAAATATGAATGACTTTATCTCTGATTATTCTCTTCTGGCTTTATGAGTCTGCAAAGTCTTGTTACCTGCAGATTTTGTCCGGCATAGAAAACAAAAGACAGATGCGCATGGACAGCAAAAATACTGAAAAGACAAAATCATTAAAGAAAAGAAAAAAAGATAACCTGAAAAATGTAATTCATGTCATTTTGGCTGTCATGGTTGGTACCTACAATTAAGACAAAACTTAAACTTGACCTCAATGAAAGTGCTTAATGTAACATCAGTGGGTGACTGTTTGTTTGATTACAATTTTTCTATACAAAAAAAATATTTGTCAGAACAGACTCAAATGAATAAAACAATATTTAAGAAACCACAGAAAAAAATGTGATTGGTTAAAAAAGAACTAATGCACAGATTTTCAGACAGGGTTTTTCCGTACGTCAATTAGCACGTTGTTTGACGTCAGTGGTCCGATGTTGAGGCTGGGCCGGCGTGATTCTCGGCGAGATTTAACCACGGGCAGGGGGGTCTGCCCGCCCCAGGACCCTGTTCCAGTTTGAACAACTCGGTTAACGGGAACATCCCCAGCCGCTCTGAGCCACAGCTCCTCCATGACAGCGGGTTCCTCTATAGGCAGAGAGGAGCGCCTCCATGTGGATGGGAGTGGAGTGTTTACCAGCTCCCGCATTTCCTCTCGAGACCTGGGTGGTTTGTCGGGCTGTCCCATGTTTCTGGCTCCTGGACTGTCCTCGGGGCAGCGGGTCACCCTTTCCACGGGGCTGACACCTGCTGGTGCACCATCAAAGCAGAAACCACAGGTCAACAGCTTATTCAATATGAAAAAACATTTTAGATTATCTGAAGGAATGAAATCCGACCCTATACTATACCAATTCAAATTCCTGATCTAATCATAATATGAAAGAATAAAAAGTCGGGGAAGTGCAAAAAATGAGCCCCTTTTCAATTGGAGGTTGACACAGGTTGGCATGTGGATTGGAGGAAGCTGGCTGAGAACCATCAACCTCCTGTAAAGTGGACGACCCAAGTTCTTCCATTTCCAAACGTTTACCTTTAGCATGATCTTTTGGCTGACTTGCCGAACCGCAGAGCTGCCTCAGTTTGTTGCTTAGCTCCACATTTGCGGCCTTGTAGTGGTTAAGCTCATTGCTGAGGTTAAGAATCCATCCCTCGTACTGTCGCTGCCGTCCTGCCAAACCCTCGTCCATTTGCTCTGTGGGAGTCGGAGAACACAGGCTTAGCTGATAATTAAAATTGATCCGAAGCCGATACATTTTTTATAAAATGTCCAGTCACCTCGGCATTGTTGTAGCAGCAGCTGCACGCTCCTCTCATGCTCCTTCTGCTGTTGCGTTAGCCGGCGATCTGTGTCCAGTTGTGTGCGATCGAGGGCGTTTTCCAACCACTGCACCAGCCTCTGCTGCTCATCCAGCTGCATCTCCAGCTCAGCCAGGGCCAGCTGCAGCTTTCGCTCTTCTTCACGCAGGGACACCACCTGCATGTAACACCCACATCAACATGGTTCACGATCAACACACTCGTCCTGTATACTTTCACACTGCTTTGCCTTTTTGTGGCTTGTGAACAAACATTGCTCCACGGTGGAATACCCAGGTGTATCATTCCAATTCAAAGCAGGGGACACGATTTTCCAAGAGATTAAAAAAGTAGATCCATTTTGAGGGCAATAATCTAACCCATACTAGGGCTTCTACCCCTTGCCCCAATTCTGTGATTGAGTTTCCTGCCGCATGACCTGCGCCCTGACAATGTCAAACTGCTTTTTCACATATTTTCATCCATGTCTGAATACAGCTATTGAATCTTTTCTGTTTAATGCTACTGGCACCTTTATCAGATCGGCTTGTTGGGATTTTTGAGGACGGCACAAACCTTGTCAAAATACTTGCACAGCAGGGCTCTGGTCTCAGAGGCAGACAGGTAACTGAGTTTGGCCATGAGGTTCATCTCCCACTGGGACAGCATACTGGCAGAGGCTCTCAGCTGCCTCTGTCGTTGAGTGATGGCCTCGTTCTTGTACTCGATGGCAGCATCAAGAGCCTCGATTGCCTCGTCCAGCTGAAACAGCGTTCGCTCCTCCTGTAAGTTCAGACACAATGTAAACACACATCAAGCCATAGATCGCTCATACTAAGTTTCTGGTAAAGATTCATTGGTACCACATTCTTCTGACTGACAGTAACCCGTATTTAACCGCGATGTAAGAATTCAAGAAAATGTTTTTGCTTCACTTATAATATCTGGAGTCACACTAGAGTCACCTACTTTGTATGACTCCTTTTAAGCATGAAAGTACATTCAAATGCTTCTTTTGAGATTGATCTCTGACCTCGGGGGAGAGCAAATTCCCTTGCCGCAGCTTATCATCCAGCTCAGCTCGCTGTTTCAGCAGCGAATCTTTCTCCTGACGCAGGTTGGATATCTCTTGGCGGATCTGTTGGGAGTCCTGAGCGCTGCCGCTGCGAAGGAGACCGTTCCTCTCACTCAGCTCGTGCTCCAAAGACTCGATTCGCCCAGTAAGCATCACCAGGTCTTTACTCAGGGCCTGTTGGGAGGATGAGAACAGACATTCAGCTCTTTACCCGTTTCTTGTCATTGCTGAAGTGGGTGGTTTGGGGTTTGGTAAAATACCTGACTGGAGCGGAGCCGCTTGGTCTCCAGTCCGCTGCGTTCCTGCAGCAGGGCTTCTTTCTTGGCCAGGATCGCCTCTCGTTTGGTCAGCTCCCCTTCCAGATCCTCGAGTCCCCTCCTCTGGTCCAGTACCCGCTCCATTTCCTCATCCAGCCAACGTTTTTGCTCTTCTATCTTCTGTTTATTGGCAGTAAAGCACAGTGTAACAGTCAGGAATGTACTATACTTTTAGCATTGAAAGGCTGTTGCAATGGTGGTGAGACATCAACAACTCATCAAGCTCAACATGATTCTGTACAGTAATGTTGATAACATTTAGGAGATGAAAGACGTTGATGTGAAACGTGGAATTAAAAATGGCAAACAGTAACATATTTTGAATGTAATGATTACACGATGACAGCATGAGAACGCATAATGCGGGCAAAGTATCATCTGTGTGTTTACATGCATTACATTATATCTACCACTCTCTACAGTACTAAGAAAAGTCATCTACGTATCACTTTAATTTGTGGCTATCAAGTAAAACCTTACTTCAGATTAACAAATAACTTTGCAACCGTAATGACGCTATCCGAGAAAACACGACCTCTCTTCATTGAATCATGTGGTTGATCGTGGAAATGAGCAAACTGTAACACACCTGTTGCTCTTCAAGTGAGATGACTGAGCCATTACTGCCGCTGCGTCTCTGTCTCTGGAAGGCAGCGATCTCCTCCGTTTTGATCTTCAGGATCTTCTGCTGCTGCTCGTTCTTCATCTCCAGCTCCTGTGGTACAGGCAAGGGATACGTTGTGAAAGCTGCACAGTAAACTTGTACTTATTATATTTATTATTAGTCTTTCTTTGGTAGTGATGACACACATTTTCCAACAAATGCAGGCAACTCTGACATAAAGGTCACTTGTAATTTCATGCAAAAAGTGGCCATCTTAGAAATCAAACGTTAAGATTTTAAAGACATTTCTGAGCCCAGGGATCCCAAAAACCATTCTGTGGCAGGCCTGAGCTGATGCTGAAGCCACATGAGATTGCATCTGTTGGTTCATCACCAATTGATTTCATATCACATTACCACCTTCATCAGTGTGTCACATGATTTCAAAAAAACAAATTGCATTCCAAAAAGCTACCTTGACTCTGTGAGTTCTTCTCTGCATCTCAGTCTCCAGTCTCCGTTTCTGCTGACTTTCCTGACGCAGCCGCTTCTGCAGCTGCTCCTGCTGCTGCCTCATAGACTGGACACTGCGCTCCAGCTCCAGCACGCGGCGTTCGTTCTGAGCAGGCAGATTCGCTAGACGAGCCGTGTCTCTCTGACGCTGACTTAGAACCTACGGCACGAACGGGACGATGTTCGGGTTCAGGTGTAAGAACACTAGGGTGAGAGGGAATAGGCCTCCGCGTTTGAATGCTTAAACACAGCGGAGTGTTGGTCAAACCTGGACTTTGCTCTGAGCGGCAGCTATCTTGCGTCGACACTCCTGTGCTCTCGTATTATCTGTGGTGCTGATCTCGCGCTCTTGTCTCTCCAGGTCCTGAAGCTGATGCTGGGCCTCCTGCAGCTCCTGTCGAGCCTGCATGGCTTCACCCTCCAAAGCTGTGATCTTATGGCTGTACTGCCTGTTCAGGGCCTGAGCATCCTTACCTAAAAGCAAGATTTTAAAACAAAACAAAAATTTGATGAGAATTAGAATTATTTTTGGAACAATATAACTATACTAACTGTAACAATTAGGCATACCTGTTTTGACCAGCTCCTTGATGAGTTCTTCCTTCATGCGAATGGTGACAGACAGCTCCCTGATCTTCTGCTGTGCCTGGAGAAGACCCCACTCTGTAACACCTTCAAAACTTTTCAAACTTTCTCGTGCAGAGGTCTCTCCAGAGCTTGAATTGGCTACACAGCGAGAGAGGACACAATATGTCAGTAGGAGGAATACTGAGGTATCCGACGGGCACATCCAATATTTTTACACTTACACAATTTTCTGGATAAACACATGAGCTGGTGGAGCTGTGGCAGCTGAGACGTTTGAGCCCTACTACCAGCTGGTAAGCCCCCTGACATCGTGTCCCTTTTAGTCCAGGGTAGATTTACCTGCCTGATGGAAGTACATACATCCAGTAATATACACATTACACACAGCATGAGAACAGTAACACTATTGCTGCCATGAGTAAACTATAAGTATTGATTTTTCTGATTTCTCTCCTCTTACTTGTGTCTCTCCTGGCTGAGGTTGGAATCACTGCTCTCTTCTAAGTCTGGTATTTCCGCTCCATTCAGGATTCCCTGCTCCTCATAGAAGTTACCATCCAGATCAGTGGGCTCATTACTAAGAAAGCCCAATGGACTCATCTGTGAAAAACACATTAACCCACAAACTGAAAGAAGCTGACTACAATGTCACGTCAAATATGTGAAAACAGTTTCTGGGTTGTCAGCTTTTTATGATATGGTGAAACTCAGGGGATTGGTTAAGAACCTCCGTTTCTTATCAAAAATTCACATAACCTGACATAAGTGATCTATGTTTACTTTTTTCCATATCTATAAAATCTTGATTTTAGATCTGAGTCCCTTCAGTACAATGTCCTGAATAAGATATATACATATATAATTTGTGGTCATCCAACGTGATTACGGTCTGACCAAAATACATGCGCCTTTATACCTTTATGCATGAACTGAGCGCTGTCATTATCTAACTGCAGTGACTGAGCAACAAAGCTGATGAACAAAGGAGGAGGGTAGTGACTGCTGTCCTATACAGCAAGAATATCATACATTCAACATACAACTCGATTGGTCTCACAAATGAGACAATTACATCGCTGTTGACATATAAAAACATATCAGATGCAGATGCATGTCATTTCTGAGAACATATTCACATAAAAGTCGTGAGGCAAGACAAATGAAGTTGTGAATGGAAACCTTCAAAATGAGCAACGTGGCTGTTCATTTTAATTACCTGTCTATATGTAACGCCATTCTGACTTTGCTGCATGGAGCCCATTGGGGCAGTGTGCGGTCGTGATCTCAAGTTGAGGCCCAGGCCCATAAAACCAGAGGTGGACAGCTGACACTGCAGCTCTGCTATCAGGTCCTGTTGCTCCTGCAGCTTATCACTCTGAGAGAGAGGGGAAATCATCACATAAGTAGCTCATAATAAAAGGTTGAAACATGTACCAAAGCAACGTCATGGCAAATTGCAAAATACTGTGTGTGTGTGTGAGTGTTCTTGCTGAGATGAGTGAAATGATTGTTATCCTTAACCCTTGAATAATATTTCATAGAAGCCACTGACTTTTTTGAGGTATATTGTAAAAAACAAAAATAGTGTTTCACCTGTTGCTTGTATTGTTCCATAGCATCTTCCAGAGCGGCTAAAAAGTCTGTGTTCTCGCTCTCCAGTCGCTGAATCTGAGCCTGAAGTTGAACGCTATTCTCGTTGTCTCCGTCTTTCTCAGTTTCATGACTCCACCTCTCCTCTTGAGCCTCTGAGTCCTGCAAACAAAAAACATTTGTGCAAATGAGTTTCCATTCCTACAAAACAATCCAAATGAATATCTTCCTGAGAGTTACAGAGACACACCTGGTTTCTGACAGTGGGCCGCCCGCGCCTCAGCGCGACACTGTCTTCGGTGGAGCTGTTCTCGATGCCGCTGTCTGGTCCTGAGGCAGTGGTCAGTCTGCTCTGTTCCTCTTCCACGGAGCACAGCCACTCCTTCACCCTTAAACTCTGCTCTGCAGTCAGACCTCCTTCGCTCTGCAGCTCCCGCAGCAGCCTGAGAGGAAAAAGCAATTAGAGAGGAACTACAGGGAGACGCAATCATTTACATTCAAAGTTGCTTCCCTGAGTCAAGTTGAGAGAGGCAGCGTTTAGACAAACGACTAGGTTATGAATAACATTTAATTCGATCAGTGAACAAGCTTTCACCTGTACGCGGTGTCCGTGCAGGTCCTGTAGTGCGCACTCTGTGCCTGTAGTCTGCTGATCCCTCCCTCTCCGAGTCTCGGCCTCCTGTTTGGGTCAGCGTGTGATATGATGCGGGTCTCTGAGCGGTGACGGTTTTCAAGGGCTCTACGTAGAGCCTTGATTTGTTGCTCCAGTCCCTCGACGCGATCTGGCTCGCGCTGGCAGTTGACAGTGGCCTTGTTCTGAATGTTTCTGGCCCTCATGGCGTAGTTTAGTGTGTTTAGACTCTCGTCAAAATCTGAGGAGGACGGGCTTATGCAGGCAATCATCAGCGTTTTGGAATTTCCTCCCAAAGAATCTTTCAGGATCCTGGATGAAACAAAGATTATATAAATTAAACCAACGAGACACAATACTACTTTTCCAGGATTAGAATCAGGTTGCATTTGATGACCTTTGTAGATAATGTACCTTGTGATTTTAGAGTCTCTGTATGGTATGTGAGAGCCTTTCCTTTTGGGGTCCCCCAGCGCTCCGATAACGTTCCCCAGGGCCAACAGGCCACTGTTAATCTGAATGCTCTCTTTCAGTCTCTCTCCAGTGTTTCCGGTCCTTAAGATGCGCTCGGACCCTGCCAGGTCAACAAAGTGGAATTTGGAAGACAACATTTGTGGTCCGGAAGTTGCAGCGTTGCCGTAGAGACGCGAAGCCCCACGACGTTGGTCCATGTACAAAGTGAATATGGTGTGTGATCGGCTGGAGTTTGGGTTCATCTGGGTGGCGCCAGTGTGCCGGGCTGTGTTTCCTGACTCTAGTAAGCTCAGCACCTCATCCAGACCTTCCACTTCACACTCTTTAACGCCACACAAAACTAGGAAATCACAGAAAGACAAGGGATGAGTACAAATATGCCTCAGCCATTCACACTCAAAACCCTAGAAATGTTCTGAAAATAGTACAGGTAACAGCAGAATGGAAAGATCGGTGTCCCATACCAATGTTGCCTTTATCCTCCCTGATGTGAATGTCCTTGCTGGCTGTCTCCACTTCCAGTAAGTCCTTGAAATCCTCTTTGTAGACCTCCAGGTAAGACACTCGCACAGAAAAGTCTGTGAGGTCATTTTCATCTAACAGTTTGAAGACATCTGCAACCGCCCTGGGGATGATTCCCTGCACTTCATCTCTGAAGGAACCTACAAGCCACATCAAACAATACATAAGTAACTGCATTCATCTGGTTTGAACATATCACATTGTGTACATTCTTTTCTCCTGACATAAGAACAGAGTTGAATATCATGACAATCTAGATAAAGGAGAAATGACTGCTAAAAGCATTGAAAATGTTATCAAACGCGAGAAAAATAATTATAACTTACAAATATTAGCTTCTCCAATGGTGTAGGTCTTGCCTGAGCCCGTCTGTCCATAGGCAAATACTGTGGCATTGAACCCTTGGAAGAAGGAGTCAATGAGCGGCTGCACTGACACAGAATACACTTCCTCCTGACAGCAGGACTCTTCAAATAGGAAATCACAAAGAAAGTGTCTGTCGTGGCCCAGGGTGACCCTGCACAGTTCAGTGTCCACTGTGATGCAGCTCTCATGACAGTGTAGGAGCTCTTTAGGCAGCAGGGGGCGCACTCGAACAGCTACTTGTACCGCTGAGTAGTCACCTCTGCCTTGGCCACCAGGCACTTTGGGAGACATGTCTGCTATGCTGCTGGAGCTCAGCCGAGTTCATTTGTTACGTGATGATCATCTCTGGATCACTGCAAGAGAAAAACACCATCAGTCTCCACGTGTAAACAACACTGAGATCATGTTTGGGGGTTTAGTCTGGGGCATGTGTGGCCACATTTCACGGTACACCGATGGTCTTCTGAACTGACACCCTTCAAACAAACAAGCCTTCGTGCAAGCCAGCATATTACTGAGCCGAGCTTTGCTGGTACCCGAGGCGTTGCTGATCTGTGCAACACTGACCATATGGCAAGCCAAAGATATTTTTCCTCAGTTGTTTATTCTGCTTGACACTGGAGCAAAACTGTAGGCAGTAAACATTGGGGATGTGGTCTGCGGGAGCAAAGAAACCACTGATCAAACCACCAAATGTAAGATTGGTTACCGAAAGGTGATGTCTGTTATTGAAGACCGTGTCTGTGGTCCTGGCTTGGGGAACAGTCGTGGGCACCACGATCTGTAATCACCATTAAAAGAAATAAACATATGTTTTTAGCACAACACACCCCAAATCTCTACCACCCTCTACTGTGTTACACAATAGTCTTACTCTTTTATCACAGTTGTTTTCACTGAAATACTGACAGTTATCATAGTTAGTATTGAACATCTTGTTGATTATCTGTACTGATGGTTAATGTTAATGATCAGTGATGGAATTACTTGAGGAAAAGTGTGCTACTTTGGCTCCACCACAACAGTGACTCTCTCCCTCTGTTGTTTTCTTTCCACAACCTACTTCCCAAAAATGACATAACCGCCACACAATGATCCATAATAACATCCAGCAACTACTAATGGTGTGTTATGATACGGTTTTAACGAAATATTGGGGTTTACAGATGACCTCGTGATTAAGTTACATTTCTCATACATTTACAGTCGAAAAAAGAGAAACCAAACAAATGCATACCGTAATAAATAACAGTAATGGTTTACGGGAGAGTGACACAGTATAAACGTGGCAAACACGTTTTGATTACTTGTGCTGTTTACGTTGATGAAAACGTATGTGGACCATGCTAGCAAGGTAGCGTTAGCTAGCTGCCGTCAGTGCTGTGTAACTACGCAATTGCAGCTGTGTTACAACCGTTACACGCCAGAACCACACAAATGTTGCTTTCTACAGCTATCGAGCCAGCTAACATTAGCTAGTCACTTTTCGTGCCCTTCGGCTAAGTTCGCATAACTTCGGTTAAGCTAACGTTAGCATTAGCCAGGCAGGCAGGGGTCCGAACAACAAACCAATACATGAGGATGAGACTGAATAATGTGACCCGGGCGGCTGCCGTTAAACATAGTGTTCACGACCGGTAAAGTGCGTGTAAAAACTACACGCGTATGATGACTTACTTTTAATGAGGCAGGAGTAGTTTCTTGGTTCCTTGACAATACTTTTTTTATGGAGACTGGAAGTTGAAGGGGGCTGCGGGAGGAGGAGGGAGGAGCCCGATAGTTTGGGATGTGTTTTGGGGTTTGGTCTCAGCAGACAGACAGAGCATCGTGGCGGAGGAACTCCACCGACTTCAAAGACCACAGTTAAAGATCCACTCTCCCTGATTCCGGGGGAATTCACATTATTACTGGCTACAACGGAACCTACAGTGGTAACGGCGATGTTTTTATTCATGATATAATCTTCCCGGGGTTGTTTGAGTTATTATTTTCATTCCCCCAGAATGAGCCCTTCAAATTTACAAAAGTAGAGCCTCTCCACAGTAGCCCAGGATGTACAAACGTAACACCTTTTGAGTTTTATTGGTTATTAAAGGCTACAATTGATACTGGTGCGTGCTAGGAATGGAAGGATGGAGTTGTGCAACAAGTAACACATTTTACCTGTCAGCGGTTACATTGTAACTGCTAAGCTAGCAAGCTAGCTACATAATCTTACTCAGTGTCTGAACCTTCACGTGAGTATTGCTTTTTTATCATTATACACAGCTATAAGTGACATTTGTTGTTAAAATGACAACTTGCATGGAGCTTTATTTCTCTCTCTCCCATTTTGGGCCAATGTAAACACATGGCAGCCTCCACATAAAAGCTCTACTCGTGATCATCTTTTAATGGCTCATTCTAGAGCTCTAATTCTAGACTTTTTCTATTGCAAAAAATATTCGAGAGTTATACATTGTAAAATTCAACACATTCAAATGAGTCTACACTTATAATAACATTAGTGCAATTATTTTATATTAAGTTGTTTTATTAGAAGTATGAGAAATGTGAACTAAATCTGACACACTTGATGTTTAAATCCACTCAATATAAAATAAAAAGAATAAAAAGAAAAAGTGAGCGCACACTGATTTACTGAGAAAAAGGAGCATGTCTAGACTGTTATCAGTAGGGGGCAGTGTTATATCATTCGTTGAAAATGCACCTATGCGTCCATGAAACATTTGTAAGTTTTCCTTACAAAAAAAGAAAATAATTCAAGACATCATTATTGCTATAATGCATGTTCCAAGGTCTAGTGATATATAGCAATATTTTGGTTAATATTGTTCATTTCTAGAGGCAAAAGTTTAATGCACAATAATATTACTGATGCTTTTACAACTGATACTATTTTTTTAAAGAAACGTATGATCACTGAAATGCATGAATTGGTTTCATAGTTGCCAATAATTGTAATGTTTACTGGGGGCTCCTGCGTTCTCTATATGCTTGGAGGGGAAGGGTATAGGCTCCAGGGTATAGTCAGGGGCAACATGTAACTTAAACACTCGATATCCCTATGTCCTATGTACTGTATCTTTATCGATCACATGATCATGTTGAATACGATTTGTCATTATGTGTAATAATGACATAGCAGCTATTTCACCTCCACATCACCTATTTCCTATCCAAGGATATGGTAGAGTTTTGGTGTCTTAGAGAGTGATGTGAAACTTTTTAATCATTTGATTGATCACATACTGATTAATCAAATTGTGAGTCATCGATTAAAAATACATAAATAGACACAAGGAGCCCATTAAGTCCCAAAAAGTGGCAGTGGCTGCTCTGGTGTTGAACAGTCTGTGTTTATCATGAGCCCACCTTTGAGATGTTGGTCCCTCTTCGCCCGCAGACAACCGGAATAAATCTAACTTTGACAAGCTAATGCAATCAGACCAGAGTCTGACTGTGACACCAGGCTGCAGACTGAACCTGCAGACTGTCTGTGCACCCGCACTGAAAGGCCTGTCCTGTCTGCACCACTCACACTCCTCTTTGTTCCATCAAACTCCAGATGAGGCCGAGGTATTTCCTTTCAAAGGCACAGTACCACTGATAACCCTCAAAGGGAGTGCGCTGGTTTCTTATGACTATTCTGCACATGCAGCCTGAGATTAGGATATTGATTTCACTCCCACACACACCGGCACTGTCACTGCTCATTACCAGGGTATTTTCTTTTTAAATCTGCCACGGTGTGACTCAGCCGCACTGAGAGCCGAGGAGAGGCTGGAGTTGGTTGAGCTGGAGGAGAGGGATGTGAATGCGGAGGTAATATGATAACAGAGAGGAGGCGAGGCAGGAAGACGACAGAGAGGCGAACAGACGGACAAAATACGAGACTCCAGACCCGGTGCTGTCGCAGACAAAGTCAGTCCTCGGTGTCCAGGGTGTGTGGGAGGCTGATGGGCACCAGGTTGAGGAGGACTGGCCGAGCTGTGGTACATGTAAGGGATGAGTCTGATTGAACTCCACTTCCTTCGTTTTTACAGAGAAGGACGATGCCAAGTCAAGAACACGCTACCAAACAAAGGTTTTTAATTCAGCCTGCTCCCGTTTGTGTGTGGCTTGCATCATCCATTACACCCATACACTCATCTCTATTCACCCATTGCTCTCTGTCTGCCTCACTATCACCTTGCATCTGTTTTGTTTTTATCACTTCAAAGACAGACCTTTTTTCAGGATGCTGTGTCTGAAGTCCCCCCCCCCCCCACACTCCCTTCTCCTCCCCCCCGTGGCCCACAGTCATGTCATCTCAGCTGGAGCCTCGCTCTGCAACTGAATACATCCTGTTTGTTCCCAGTGAGCCCACTCTTTGCTTCACTGTCTACATTTCTGCATGGTTTCCTTTTTTTAAATTTTTGTATATATAAATATTGCATAAGTTCGAGAAGATAAATGGCTGGTGTAGCATGAAGGTGACACATTTCTTTACTCTTTTCTTTTTAAAGCGGCAATTTTCCAGAAAGTTTTGTTCACATCAACACCTGTGGCGAGTTGTGAAGTTATGAGTCACTCAGTCGTGGAGACAGACAAATGGAAATTAATTAAGTCAGCTGGTGACCTGTATAACCCTCCCTCCCTCACACACACATATATACCCACCCACACAGTGGCAGAGCTCCAACCAGCAGGGTTGGAGAGTGTTGGGAGCCGGATCTGGGCTCCAGGATGAGCCACTGTGCATGTGTCAGGGCTGGTTGTCTGTTTGCAGACGTCCTCTCGGAGCGTTCACTCTGCCGCTGTGTCAGAACCTCCGAGATAAAGATGGTGAGCATACGCTCGGGAGCGAGTGCAAACATCATACACGTCGCATCAGCTTCATTTTAAACAGCCCGTTCACTCATAAGTTATTTAAAGGTGCAGTGTGTATGATTTATGTCATTTTTGTCTCTTCTATTGGCAGAAAAAGATACGACAAAAAATTTATGCACACTTGAGATTTTCATAATCACCTTGTATTTTTGTTCCCATCACCCTCTCCGAGGGCCGCCACGTTGCCTTGTCTTTCCAGTAGCCAAAAGTCGACATACTAAACATCTTTTGAGTTTTAATGACAACTGAAGTTGACCAGGTTCTCCATCATGCTCAGAAGGGTGAGGTGATGGATACAACAGACAGCTTCACCTCTAGATGTCACCAAATATTATACACTGCACCTTTAAAACCAAAAAAGAATTGGCCAATGAACACTTAAATGTCCTAGTTCCTCCTAACGCATACATGTCCATGTAAACGGGAGAAATGATCACACGGACACATAGCAAAGGGGGCATGCGATGTTAACATGAAAATGTTCAGTGTGTGCTCATAGATTTAAAAGTTGAGTTCATTCGGGCACAGCAGGAACAGTGACCCTTTTCAGTGGCGTGTTTTTGGCAGCCTGTCTGCTGAACAGCACCGCTCTGTACTGCAAGAACTGTGTGTTTCTCAAACAACCACCGAGCTCACATACTGTACTATATCAC
This sequence comes from Chascanopsetta lugubris, assembly GCA_016785325.1. NCBI lineage: Eukaryota > Metazoa > Chordata > Actinopteri > Pleuronectiformes > Bothidae > Chascanopsetta > Chascanopsetta lugubris. The sequence continues at coordinate 46,954 of JAFBJT010109194.1, forward strand.
TGTATACATATGTATTTATATTGGTGTGAGTGTGGGTGGGTTGGTCTACATGTAGGATAAGGGTAAATGTTATGTTTATGCATATGCCCTGGACTGTATTAACCTTTCAAACCATATCTCAAAGGTGCAGTGAGTAAGATTTCGGTCATATTTTATAACTCCTAAAATATCTACTACAATTGAAAACTGACATTTTCATGACTTTATAATCCACTGAATGTATTGTTTTTCCCCCCCATTACTCTTAAATGATCCCATAAATGTGTTTGGAGGAGCTGGTCCTCTCTACGGGGGCCGCCATGTTTTTACAGTCGCCCCGAGTGGACATACTAAACATATTTGATTGTCTTTTAATGACAGCTGAAGTCTATCATAGGTTCTCATTCACGCTCAGACAGGTGAGGGTGAGGTGATGGATTAAACGTACAACTTCACCTCTAGATGTCACCAAATATTACACACTGCACCTTTAAAAAAAACAAACAAAAAAAACAAAAAAAACACAGACCAAGCTCTTTTTGGTTAAAATGGTACTTTATTGAAATCAAAAATGCATTGAAACCAGAATAGAACATGATAACTGAAAGAATTACAAAATTGTCACACGTCATGATTACATGTCTGATATATGCAGCTTATATGCAAACGCAGCCAGACTGTCATCGAAGAGAAACACAACACTCCAATACTGGACTTATTTTCGCCATCACTCTGTTATTCGCTTCAGTGCTGGTTTATTCTCACGTTTATTGTCATATATTATGAATGTAATCTATCTTGTAAATCTCCAACACTCTTCACCACCTTTGTGCAATCATTTAGTTTTCAGCTCTCGCATCAGACATTTGCATTTCTGTCTTTATGCAGGACACCAGAGCCTCTGAGAAGCTCCCGCTGCGAAACATGCAGTGCAACCTATGTTGATCTGCCACCAATTTGTTTACTTCCCCCACAGCGTCCATTCATGGCCGCCGCAGCTGCTTATAGCCATGTCCACCTCGGCCACATCCAAACCAGACTGTGTGTTTGAGATCGTCTCCCACGTTTTCCCTCCTCTTTTCTAAAACTCATACGGGGACACGAACATGGTGATTTTGGTGATGTACCTCCCCAGCTGCACTCGTCTCTCCAGCTCGCTCATTTCCACCTCCGCCTCCAGAGTGGCGGGCCCCTGTATGGGGCTCACCAGCATCAGCTGCCCCGTCAGGCGGTCCGAACGCTGCACTGTGAAGTGGCGCCGAGCCAACCTCCCCCCCAGCAGGGAGAAGCGAAGCGTGTCGCCCATCGGCCGTAACGCCGAGACCCTGAACATGACGCGAGGAGCCGACAGGTTGGATACCACGGCCATGTAATGGAAGGAGAAGGAATTCGGGGTCTGAGAACAGGCCTTGTTGTCTATGGGACAGGGGTTGCGTTCACAGCGCCTGGAAAGCAGAAACAAGCAGACGGTGAGAAGGACGGAGCGGAAAGAGCGAGTGAGGAATAATGCCGAAATGACGGATTCATGTTTTTGACAGCGCTCACATTGGTGATGTCTTGACATAAGTGGCATGTGCAATTTTAGGGCAGTCGACTTGAACACACTGGAAACTACCATATGTGTTGATGCACATCTGGTCCTTTGTGCAGTTGTTTTGTCTGTTGGCACACTCATCGATGTCTGCGGGGAAACGCAGTTAGTTGTGTTGTGATCCATTCTACTTTCACACCTCATGTTATTTTGTGTGAAATGTAAAAAAAAAAAAAAACAGAAATTCCAAAGCAATAGATAAAAATGAACGTTTGAACGCACCTCTGCAGCTGCGTCCATCACGAGTCACATCATATCCAGCAGGGCAGGTGCAGCGGTAACCTCCCGGGGTGTTAATGCAAGTGTGTAAACACAGTTTTCCAGCCTGGCCATTATGGAAGAGCTCACATTCGTCTATATCTAAAGCCAACAACACACACAAATGGTTAGTGAGTGAAAACACATCGAAGGTCCAGAATGTAAATGTGAGCTGAAATCGTTTCCATTACTAGTGACGGAATTTTGATATAGTATACTAATGTTTCATGAGTTGTATAGTGAGGGGCAACCTCCGGTTTTGAATGACCCGGGAACTGGGAGAAGTTAAGATTCGGCAAAATGGCGACATGGGACACGCCCACAATTTGCCTCCAACGCACTCGGCAGACACCAACGTGCGAGGTCCGTCTTTTATATTCAGTCTATGATGTATAGTCACCTGGATTTATTAATTATGTAATTCATTCTAGAATGGCCGTTTATATTTTGATCAGAGTAAGTCTTCCCCTGGACGCTGCTATTTCACACCAACCTGTCTTTGCAGGGGCAGAGAACAGAGGACAAAGTAAACATTCCGATAAACTGGAAGCTCCCGAAGGTCTTTGGAAGGTGAGTGATATTCACCGGCAGTTCCTCCAGTCTACACAGTTCGTTAGGTGGAGTCATACCTGTGCAGGTGTTGCTGTCCCGGCCTGAGATGGTGTATCCTGGCTCACAGGTGCAGTGTGTGGTCCCCTGCACTATAGAGCAGCGTGATGGACGCACAAAGGGCCCGGCGCTGTCAGCCGGCAGCGTGGCGGCGGCGGCGGCGCCGCCAGTAGCGACGGAGGTGGCAGCAGATGTGTTTGTTATGGTAACAAAGACTGAACGGGGGGGATGGTGGGGGGGGGGGGTAAACAGGGGGGGGGGGGGGGGGGGGGGGGGGGGGGGGTAAACAGGGGAAAGACACAAAGTGAGAAGTTAAAGGTGCAGTGTGTGAGATGTGGTGAAGTTGCATGTTGTATCCTTCACCTCCCCCTCCCCCTTCTGAACATGCAGGAGAACCGATGGCAGACTTCAGTTGTCATTAAAAGATGTTCAGTGCGTCCACTTGGGACGACTGGAAAAACATGGCGGCTCCCGTAGAGAGGACCCGCTCCAACAATTTACGTGATTATAAATTCATCAAAATGTCAGAATGCAATTGTTTTGTAACATTTTGGGAATGAAAAAAATTACACACTGCACCTTTAATGATGACTGAAGACCACCCGGTTCTCCTATATGTTTGAATGGGAGGGGAGAGGTGAATCTAACTTACTTACTAAATCCTTCACGCTGTCGCTGAAGTTGTTTGAAGCTTTAAGAACTATCTAGACATGTTCAGATCGTGACCTAACACTGTCTTCATCGTGTGTGTGTGTGTGTGTGTGTGTGTGTGGTCTGGGTGTGTGGTCCCTACATGTTGGCACCGCGCTCTGACAGGTTGCTCCCGTCCAGCCTTTGGCACAGACACATGAGAACTGGTTCACCTCATCCACACATGTCCCACCATTCAGGCACGGAGACAACGCACACTCATTGATGTCTGAGTGGAAAGAACAAACATGGAGGTTATACGCGGTAAACCGACGGAGACACAAGGCCACATGCAACCAAATCTCTCTCCGCAGCAAACGGCAAGACACAGCGGCATCACGACGCGTCGGAGGGAGATGGGGCACAGAAGTGGAGCAGGGGCGGATCCAACGTGCGTCTGGGCCGTTATTTGGATGCGAGTGAGCTGTCAGAAGGCACCGAGGCCGGAATATCAAGAGTCTGAGCTTTCCGCGAGCGCTCTGGACAATGGCCAAAGAGGTAACATGAGCACATGGACGATATCTTGATGTGGAAAAACACTGGTTCCATGTATGACACACAAAACGAGGAATGGCAACAGAGCCGGGGGTTTGGGGGGGGGGGGGATGGGGGGGGGTGTTACAAGGGGCGGATCCAACGTGCGTCTGGGCCGTTATTTGGATGCGAGTGAGCTGTCAGAAGGCACCGAGGCCGGAATATCAAGTGTCTGAGCTTTCCGCGAGCGCTCTGGACAATGGCCAAAGAGGTAACATGAGCACATGGACGATATCTTGATGTGGAAAAACACCGGTTCCATGTATGACACACAAAACGAGGAATGGCAACAGAGCCGGGGGGGGGGGGGGGGGGGGGGGGGGGGGGGGGGGGGGGGGGGGGGGGGGGGGGTTGTTACAAAGAAGACGATGACAGGGTCGGGGAAGTGATGAGACGACGAGATAATAGGACGAGACTCGGCGATGGGGAGGAGAGGGGGCGCGGCGCTGATTCCAGCCCCGGATAACGAGTCTCACCTCGGCAGGTGGGCTGCTGGCCGCTCCAGGTCAGGCTCTCCTGACACACCCGGCTCTCTGCGCCCACCAGCTCGTAGCCGGGGTCGCACAGGAAGTGCACCTCGTGGCTCACGCCGTGCAACTTGCCGAGCTTCCTCCCGTTGACGGGCGCGTCCAACTTCGGGCAGGTGTCTGTTGGGAAGAGCGGGAGTCGACTTAAAAAAAAAAAAAACAGGCAAACACGTGAGAGCGTCAAACGTCGGATGAATGTTCCCGGTCCGAGGACGTCTGGCTCACTGTTGCCGGCTTTGCTCGTCAGCTTCCCGGCGTTGCTCTGCAGCAAGTTGATCTTCTTCTTCAGGTTGCGAAGACTCTGCAGATACGAGGCTTCGTGAGCCGACAGCAGCTTCTGGACCTGCTTCAAAGAGCCTTGTATCTCCTGTCGGCCGGGACAGTCCTGAAACAGACCCGGGACTGAACTGTCATCGAGTGTCACATGACAAGTGCTTCAAGGGAAATGTGAAACCTGCTGATGAGAAAAGTGGTGTGACATCCAGGGAAGGAAGGATGTTTATCCCTGACAACTTCACTCAGCTCATGTGTCTGCGCCCGTGTGTGTTATTTGCTGTGCAGCTGTCATTTTTGCTCCAAGACCATCATGTAGTTGTTCCCTCTCTTTGCTCACTCGACCTCTTCTTCTGTCTTACAGGAGAGCTTACACCTGTCGATAGTCATGCCCCCTCCCTACATTCTCTGCATTGCATAGGATCCATTATCAGGTAACGTTATGCCCTCTACCTTGTACAGTATAACTGTTTTTCATCCTAAGTGCATGTGTGTGTATGTGTGTGTGTGTGTGTGTTAACATCGTAAATGCAATGCAATGACGGGACTTTTTCAGCATCGCAATTTATAATTTCCAGTATCATTCAAATGGGGCTCATTCTTTCTTAAACGCTGTCTTTTTTGGTTTAACCTTTGCTGGGTTTTTTTTCATAAATTATTTTTTTGCTGCAAAATCCAAATGTACAGAGGTTAAAATCTAGTTGATATAGATTATTTATGTCCACTGTTTGAGAATGAATTTAGATAATCCAGTAATGACAAGAGCAATAGCAACAGCAGCAGCTACAACAATAACAATAATAATAATGATCCTGAATTTGGATTGGATTGCTTTTGAAGGAGCGTGCAGAGTTTATCACTGGATTCCTCTGATCCCAATTTGCAAAAGACTTTGATTCTTATGCTTGAAAAAGTGAACCGATAAAAGAAGTGCTGTCACTTTGTGAATTCAAGAATACAGAGAGGCTTCAGGTAAGTGAGAGATAAATATTTGTCAACATGAAAAAGAGAGAGACTTCACGGCCAGAGACCAGTGACGTCACTGATGCATTAGTCAGGGCATTAACTTCCCATTCATTCTGAAACTTCCATTCATCCACAAGGTTCATAGACATTTCAAAGGTTCGCTGTGTTCGACAGACACACATTTACATTTTATCACATGCCGTCAAAATGTTGCACTTGATTTCATGCGTATTTTTGTGGGACAGAAAAAAAATCAAATATCTCACATGCATACCTATTTGTTTATGCAGCCTGGACACTGACTCACAGTAGGCGAGAAGTTTGACTGATAAAAAGTTTAAAAAAAAAAATGTTTTTAAACATTTAAAAAATCCCCAATCTGAGTTTGAAACAAAACGACCTGCTCCATGAAATACTGCTGGAGAAATGAGAGTTGTGGGGTACAGAGGCCGGGCTGTTACACGAGAGAGTGCATACAGTATTATCACCGTATGTTTTTCCACTGTAAGTATATGAACCCTCTCAAAACGTAGTTATAAACACAAAAACAGAGCCGTGAATGTGACCAGTTCACTGCTCAGTCAGTGTATTCACAGGTGTGACCGTTAAAAACGTCATTATCAAGAGTTATGTAAAATGTGTCATTTAAGGCCAGGGAGGAGGAGGAAACATCAGCAAAAGTGACTTAGGCCGTATCAAAGGCATCACTCAATTCTTTATGATGTGGTGCACTCAGTATGTTTGGGGTCAGACAGTCAAGAAACGCCCTCAGCACAAACACCCCCTCACGTCGCAACCTCCTTTCCCATTGGCCGAGGGACGTGGACGGAGGGAGGGGCAGCGCATGTTTGCATGCCCGCATGCTCATTACTCTCGTCCATTCAAAAGCGCCATTGTGTGCCGTCGTCTCAAACATGTTTTCAGACAAGCAATTAGTGTTTTCCTCCAGCAGGAGTTATGTAAGAAGGGTCAATATTTGTTGAAAACACCTGATTTGAACCAAACGGAGGGGGTGGGGTGTGTGTGTGTGTGTGTGTGTGTGTGTGTGGGGGGGGGGGGGGGTTCGGGCAGGCGGGGGGGGGGGGGGGGGGGGGGGGGGGGTGTTCGAGAGACTTCAATCGGTCAGGAGTGGGCGGCCGGTGTTTATAGTATCGTTGTCAAAGGCCTCTTTCTGCTCTTTCTGCTCATGCTGGGTGATATTTCACGTGGCTCCGTGTTACCTGGGCGACACATGTGGTGCGGCGCATGCACATCGGGACACGGGGCCGGGGCACCGCTCCTGTCCCATTCTAGCACCGCTCAACAGTTGCGTGAACTGTATATAGATCTGAGGTCCAAATGTGAGGGGATTTTGTGACCCATCGTCAGTTATCATCGAAAGCCAGAAAGGTGTTTAGTCTGTCCGTTCTTGGCGACCGTAAAAAACACGGCGGTGCAACACGGCGGCCTCCGCGCAGAACAAGATATAAAAGGCTCGTTCTGGGGATTTTACACTCGCATGAATATCAGTTGGATTGTCTTATACTCCATTCCTGCCAGCGGACACATGCACCAACCCATTCCAGACCACCGCATACAGACCCAAAGACTGTCAGTGCAGCAGCTTTGTGGACATTCTCTGCAGTAAACTACAGCCCCCCGACGTATTGAGTGGTTCATAAAAGTGGTGCCTGGGCTGCTTTCCCCCTGAAGTTGAAATCCAAAAGAGAGGGTGACGCAGGGTTTAAGGCTAAGCAAGGACACCCTCCCTTACTCTGCTGCAGAGGAGAGGGCTTCCCGCAGTTGCTGCCTTTGAAGACACGCACGGAATCGCTCCACAGAAACACTGTCACCAGGGTGGGCCCGGTTGGAGACCGCTCTGTCACACGCTGACATCCATCCCACACACAGCATGAGGGGACGGCTCTCGTTCGCCAGATCAGGGTCATAATTGAGCACAGCGCTACATGCAAAGCAAAGGTGGACTGTTACACTGTTTGGGTCATATTCAATATTTTCCACACTGTAGGTTGACATCCACATAACACTCTGCTGCACTTGTGCCCAAAATCGTCCTGGCTTATTGGAGCAAGATTGGCTATTTAACAAGTTGAACACTTTAAAGGTGCAGTGTGATTTCGGCCATTTTCTCCACTTCTATAAATATTACAAACAAGTACAGACTAACATTTTCACGCATTTATAATCACCTGAATGTTTTTGTTTTTTCCATTACCCTTAAATGAGCCCATGAATGTATATTTACATGAGGAGCGGGGTCCTCTCAAAGGGGGCCGCCATGTTTTTACAGTCGCCCAAACTGGACGTACAAAACATCCTCTGAGTTAAAATGACAACTGAAGTCGACCCAAGGTTCTCCTGCATGCTCAGAGGGGTGAGGATGAGGGCTTGGAAACAACATGCAACTTCACCTCTAGATGTCACCAAATCTTACACACTGCACCTTTAAGCTCACATTCACTTCGGCCATATGTGCTGCTCTCTCAGTCCTGGTCCACATCTGTTATATCTGTAGTTTAGTAAACACGCATCAGTGCCGTAACTTCAACTGAAACAGTTGCATGTAAAGGTACAGTGTAAATGGTCTGCTCCAGTTCTGATCAATCAGACCAGATATAAAGGTACAATATGTATGAATTAGGCACATCTTCTGGGGAAGTTGTCTGTTGCATCCAAAGCAAGGGAGAGAGAGAGAGAATATAGTATCCACTTGTAATCATTAAAAGTCAAAAAGTGTTTAGTGCGTCCATTCTGGGCAACGGTAAACACATGGTGGCACAACATGGCGGCCTCAGTGGACATACGATCCACACCTGATGTAAATATAAAGGGCTCAAACTGGGCTAATGGACACAGTCAACGATACAATCAGTTGCTAAAACACAGTAAATTGCCAACATAATCGTGTCTAAATGATAATATGAAGCTCAACGATACTCTCCATCAGGTCAAATCAGCCCAAATGCGTCTCTTCCATTCCCATTCTCACCTCAGCCGGTTAGAGTGTGTGGCACATACCTGTCCGGACACAGGATGGAGCGAACACACGAAGGCGATGACGACCGCCGCCGACACAAACATGTCTGTCTCCTCGGGCGCCGATCAAACCAGAAGTGTGATATCAGAGGTGTCACAAGTCACATGCAGCCTGAACTGGGAGCGGGAGGAAGTGTGTGCGGCTCGGGCTGTGTGAAGGGACTTCAGGTGAGAGGGGGAAACGGCCGGCAGTGGAAAAGCTGCCGCAGAGAGCTGCTGTGGAATGCAGCTGGGTTTACTCTCAGTCAGCCAATCAGGGGGAGAGACTTTGGGGAAATGTGACCACAATACTGTGCGTTCGCTCGGCGTGGACGACACTACGCAGTTGGGTTTACGTTGGGTTTACGGAAGAGTAGAGGGAGGTTTTATTCCTCCAGATCAATGGCAGGGAAAGATAAGGACTTTTCTTTAAAAAAAAATTTAAAAAAAGGCACAAACATCTCAAACCATTTCACTGCTTTCCTCACGTATGGAAGTACCACCAACGTTTGGAAACCCTGTCACAATTTTTGACAGCTTAACATTTTCTGATCCTGTTTGTTGAAAGCAGCAACGTGGTCACATTATGGTGAAATACAGTCCACAGTGCTAAACTGAGAAATGTTGTAATCTGCCTCATGTGCTGAAAATATGTCCAATTTTCTTTTTTTCTTTTTTCTTTTTGCAATTGAAACATAATGATGTTGTATCGTGTTGTTTACTGCCAGCTGCGGGTAGAATCTGAAGAGAGGCTGTGCCCTCTGCAGGAAAATATGCACACATGCAACACTGTGCGGTGCCGTGTGACACCTGAGAGCACGTGGAGGAGAGAACATGCAGTGAACAGTGAAAGTCAGTTCATTCACGAAACCTAATGACCTCTAAATGCCATAGACTTTTTCCCATACGTGAAAAGGGAGAAAAGAAAGGATGTTAAAGAAAGCGAAAACAGATTCTTGCGCTTGTATCCCCATCAGCATGTGCGTCTTTATCCAGATCCTTGTGAAAAATATATGGATTCTTCCCTGAGCCATTCCACATTGTTCCCTCGCGTTAGGTGATAATCAACTTTTTTTTTTGTGTCCTCTTAAAAACACAAACCAACATAGACAGGCCAAGGTGAAACCATAACCTCCTCGGGTTGGTGAGTTTTTTTTTTTTTTGAAGATTCTAGTTTAAGAATGCAAGATGTTTTATGTAAAAACTATAGATACATACTTGAGTACTTCTTCTCAGTCTTCCTTAATCAGCCACTCTGACCCTGTGCAGTTGTGTCCACCTGCAGAGAAGCTTGTCCCCTGCTTATATTCCAGGTGGCAACGACTCGTGGTTGGCCTGATGAGCAGATTAAAGAATCCGTATCATTCCAACAAACGTATGTTGTTGTGTTGGGTTAAGGGGAGGAGGGGCCGACTTTGACAAATGCCTGTGTTTACAAATGCCAGCCCACAAATCCTGCATTCTATACCTTCACCCATCGCTCTGCAAAGAAGAGAAAACTGTTATGAAACAACTTCTGTGGTGTTTGTGTGTGTGTGTGTGTGTGTGTGTGTGTGTGTGTGTGTGTGTGTGTGCGTGCGTGTGTGTGTGTGTGCGCGCGCTGCTAACACCCGGATAATATCCGGATAATAATCCGTGCAATATATTTATATTATTCTAGAGCCACTCTGCTGCAGTGTGTACAGTGTGTATTGTATTGTATTGTACATTGTACCGCGTGCTCCCGCTGTAAATATGTTAGATGTACTTACAGATCCTATTTTATTTGTATTATTTTTTATTTTTTATTGACTTTCTTATATTTCGGGCACCCCTGTTGTTTCCCTCTTAGCACCACCAGAGTTGTCTTTTAATCTCGTTGTACATTGTGTAGAATGACAATAGAGGCATTCTATTCTATTCTATTCTGTTCTATAATGACAAGGCAGTGGGTCCCAGACAGGAAGGAGCTCCCAGTGTTGGTTGACTTCAGCTGAGAATTCATCATGGTGGGTGTGAGGAGGCCTGAGGAGCAGCCTGTGCTCACAGCTGCCTCCTCAGCAGGGTCACGCAGACCTGCACCGGGGCCACGCAACCAAAGCCGAGTGCGTGATGAGTCCGACTGAGTCGGTCCTCACTGCAAAGAATACGTTCAGCCCACACAGGAGAGGGATGAATGCATGAATGAGTCATGCATGGTTCACTCACTGGCTGGCTGCTTGAGAAAACGCGACGCGGCGTGTAAACAGACCCCAGGTCCTGCTCCACCGCTCCGTGCACTCGTTCTATTGAAGCGTCTGACGGTGACCAACACCAGAGAGACGCGGCCCCGTCACATCGGAGCATCAAAACAAACGTCCCCTCGGGAAACAGTGATGGAGACTCATCCTCTCTTTGTCTCCGCGCTCACAGAGAGTGATCACAGAGGTGACTCAGACCCAGACGCTGACTCGGCATTAAGACACCTGCGGGGGCCCATGAGGGGCGCACGGACACCAGATGTGTTTCACGTCAGCGTGGTGGAGTGTTGTAGCATTCCAATGACGGACATGTCTAAATAATTGAATAGATAAATAGGTAAAGTGTTCTTCTAAATGTCACATCAAACTAAGTTTTATCTCGTGTAATGGTGGTGAAGAGATGGATGTGAATGATAACCACTGGGTTAGGACATTCAAAGTGACTTGATTTGAATTTGAATTTTGAGTTTTAAATGAAATGTAAATGGTTACATTTGGTGTGCGTACGTTGAGTAAAAGGCCAATTACATGTATATTACAATTTCAAGTGAAAAAATTGAATTTTATATTCATGTGCATATTTTACTTTTATCGCCCCCCCCAAATATGTTGTGTTTTGTAGGCTACAATTATTGAGCACTTTAGCAAATGTGACGTTTTACACTAAATATATGAACTGCTCTCAAATGTGAATTTTCAAAAATATGTTTTTTTGAGCGATGAGCTTTCTCCTCCTGCAGCTGTTACAACTTTAGTGACAACTTTCATGATAATGGTTTTAAAGGTGCAGTGTGGACGATTTGGTGACCTCTGGCGGTGAAGTTGCATGTTGTATCCATCACCTCAAACATTTAGGTGAATATGTGATTATATGTATAATATACAGGTGATATATGAATTGTTGTCATTTGTTAATTGTTTTGTAATATATTTTTTTTTAGAACTGACAAAAATGACCACAATCGCACACACTGCACCTTTAAATGTTATGTTAGTATAGCTACTTTGCTCTACCACTACGTCATATACGAAACAGAGGGAGGGGGAGGGGGTGGGGTTGTGACAGAGACAGGGTGGAGGCTGTGCCCGCGTGGGTCTGTCCTGTTGCGCGTGTTGTTGGGACCCTTAGTTCAGGCATCATGGGCCCCGGAGCAGCAGCAGCAGCAGCAGCAGCAGCAGCCTCTGTCCTGCTCGTGGACCTACTGGTGTTTTTCCTTCTGCCGCCGCCGCTGTTTGTTGACGGCTTGCACCGGAAGTTCTCTCCCTCACCCGAGCTGCAGGAGGTCAACTCCGCCACCGCAGGTAAAACACGCTGGGCACGAGACACACACACACACACACACACACACACACTTTAGCGGTGCTGCATAAACTTGGTCTCTTTGAATAGATTTGTTGTGTTTATATTTGTTGTAGTAGAAGAAGAAGCACTAGAATCACAAACATAAACAGTGAGAGATAGTATGTGCCGTTTGAACACAATTTATTTACACAGTATCAGAAACCAGTGATGATAAACCAGCATAGAAATTGAGTGAGCTTGTATTTCCTGGCCAAAATATTGTTTCAGATACTATTGTGATGCTTTTGTGTTGAATGGTTTGGATGCACAGATTGACTTCATTGCTCTACAATGAGCTCATTAGCCTTTTTATTTTGTGCTGGCTCTGTAGGAGGAGGCCATGTTTCGCAAAACGCTCAGAACTGACAAACTGAACTAAAACCAAATGTGTCCTGAGTTTTATGAACCACTCACGCTGAGGATGAACTACTTCACACTGCACCTTTAATGGTCTGTGTTGGAGCTTTTAGGAAACCCGAAGGTAGCCTCCAGTTACCGAAGGAACTCCAAATATCTTTCAGTTGTCCTTTCAGGGCGAATGTAAAACCTGATGTTCTGATGCTCCTGCAATGGACTCATTCTAGAGTCATGAAGAAAAAAAACCTACTCGCAATTAGTTGATTCTACAGTTGGAAATCAGTGTGAATATTGTACGTTTAATGTCTGCCAATACAGATGCAGAGACTTTCTCTGGGATTTTACACACTGGACCTTTAATGATTTTTGCCCAGATTACATGTAATGGCCTCTGAGGTTGTAAGGTAACGTCAGGGGGTCATTCAAGCCACAAGCAGTGAGCACTTTACGTGTATTTTTATTTTTTTTTAATCTTCGCACTAAAGATATATATTTTTCTATATTATGGATGTTTGGTAATACGTATTAAATGTATATGAGTGTGTGCATGTGTGTGTCTTCATAGTCCATAAACGAATCCACACACACGCTCACTACACTCACGACATAAACTCAAATCTCCCGCCCAAACATTTGCATTCCATTGCCCGGGCGACAGCGGCAGAGATGTGTTGAATGAAACTCCATGTTTCCCTCCAGGACTCGGGGTGAAGGAGAGCTCGCAGATCGTCGCCCAACACAATAGACTGCGCAGCCGGGTCAAACCCATGGCAGCCAACATGCAAAAAATGGTTTGTGACAACTATTATCTGTCTCCTCAGTGTGTGTGTGTGTGTGTGTGTGTGTGTGTGCATGTGCATGTCACTCAGCATTCTTGTTTAAAGAAGTCCCTTTGCATTCAAACCAGTGTCATTAGCCGCCATCTTGAAAATAATGGTGACAGCACCAACAATGAGACCAACAGTCCATGAACTCTATTCACTGATTTCTCGTAGCAGTTGTTGGCTAAACTGTTCATACTGAAGCAACACAATGTCAATTCTGGTTACTGAGCAACAGCGCCCTCTGCAGCCCCAAGTGGGGATTTTTTCCTCTGTCGGTGCACATTAGTTCTCTGTATTTGACCAGAGCTCTGAGTATGTACGTGTATCGTTTATAATACATTTGATTCGATGTGGATCTGGATCAAGGGAGGACATTTAGCTTTTATTTTTTTCCATTCTAAAGTTTTGTAACATTTTTGTTTATTTGAATAATTAGAAGATCATGCTGTATAATATCTGGCCTGTTAAGGCTACTGATGCGTGAGTGTATGTAATTTAAAGGTCTGGATTTAGGCGATATAGTTTCCATTTTGATGGGCAGAAATTGAATATAAAATAATGATCCAGACTTTCTATGAGCACATAATTTATCTGGATGGAGAAATTGCCTTTCTCATTCCCCTGGAGTGAGCCCCTTTATTCTGCCATCAGGAGGCTGCCATTTTGCTTCCAACGGGTTCTGTAATGATTGAAAGGGAGGGCAGAGGTGAGGGGATATATTCAGCTGCAACGTGCAACTTTACCACTAGGTGTTCCTAAACCCATCACATGTGGGCGCTATTAGGCCTTTACAGATGTCTGCATTTTAACAGGTGACAGTCTTGTAACTTGAGAAATTCACATCAAATCTAATGAGAATGTTCCACTATGTTCAAGAAAGTGAAAAATGCACTGTGTTTCAATCATAAATGTCAATAATAGAAGTGTATATACGAGGTCAGAGGGTCAGGAGGGGGTGTTATTAATGTGCTCCAACTCCCATAATTAATTCTCACCTCAGATTCCTTTGGCCCCGCCCCCTCGGCCAAACAGCCCACAATCCTATCTCCCTCATCTGTTGCTCCGCCTTTCAGCTCCGAGCGCGTCGGCACGACTGTCCCGGCTGCGCGTGATTACGGCCGCGAGCTAATGATGGATTATGACGCCTCCAGCGCGTCGGACGCCCCCTGGGCCCGGTGTGAGATTTGCACCGGGGCAAACTGTCACTTCATAGATTACATCCTCAAAAGCCACATGCTCCGACTGAAGCCCTTTCTTCCACTGCTCCTCAGCCTGGGAGAACTGCTCTCAACTGATAAGGCGGTAATGAGAAAAAGAGGATGTGGATAATCAGTCTGCGTTCACAGCTGTGGTATTACAGGTAATTTCCCTGTGAAAACCCTCCGAGGGGCTTTGTCGGGCTGAAGAGGCATATTAAAGAGCTTTTACTGATAAAACGTTAAAAGGCTCAAGGCCGCAGCTCTGTTTGTGAACGTCTGAATGAGGTTTTCTTTTCTTTTTTTTCCTCTCCCTCCGCACAGAAATGAACCAGTAAGCATTTTGGAGAGAGATTGTGTTAATTGATTAAAATATTGGGCCTATAAGCGTTGCTTTAAGGCTGAGATAAGGGAGCAGTATTATAGGGAAGAAGCCCCTCTCCCCCTCCCCTTCCTCCTCCTCCTCCTCCTCCTCCTCCTCTCGCCCACTGTCCTCCATCTGCTGCTTCCTTTGAGCCCCGGAAGCTAAGAGGTACTATGAGGTCACGCTGTTTCTTACCGGCAGAAGTTGGAAGATCACTTTTGACTTCTTTTGATATGAAAATCACAACCCCCCCCCCGCCCCCCCCCCCGCCCCCCCGACAGCGAGATTGTGACCATCGCCAAGCAGAGTGAAACGCTGAACCGGGACGGGGGATCAGCCTTTATTCCACATCGCACATCAGAGTCATAGCTTTGATACCTATCGACTAAACTCTGCCCAACTTGGCAGAAATACTTGGGTAAAAGTTTCATTCTTTGTGATCGATGCCTGGAACATTTTCAGTAGATGCACAGATAACGCAACACCATAGTTTTTACAAGAATGTTTTTCTTGACGTTTGAAGTTCATGGAGAGACGCTGAAATCAACCTCATAAACAGTTGCATTCATGTTTGTTTTTGTATTTTTTGTCCATGTCGGTCCTTCATGCTTTCCTACCTGACTCATCCCTGGTCATCGTTTTAAATGGGAATGGATTCTCAATTGATTTGAACTGGTTTAAGTAAAGGTCAAATGATAAAAGGTCACCATGCGTGACTTTTGACCACTGAGTGACACGGGGTCAGAATTGGAAGAAATTCCCACAGACACCCAAGAGGTCACAAATGGTTTTTCATCCGAAAGTCATCGTTTTCTTTGGCCACCGTGACTCTCTCATAAATCTGATGTGTCACTAAGGTAACGGTGACCTTCCACAACCAGATTTCACTCGATTCACTTCGACTGAGTTTGTAAAGACTCCATGGATGTGCTCTGGAGACTTTTCAGATGCTTACATCTTAGGCCACGGGACCTTCGATCTTTGATCTGTTATGTTGATTATGTCATATGTGAAGAAATTCCCCGAAGGCATTCCTGTGATATTGTTTTGAAAGAAATGGGACGTATGGACGGATGACTCTGAGGCTCTGAGGACGGAGACAGAAGGATCAAAATGGAACACCTGATATCCTTGGCTGAGACACCAGAGTTTCCATGACTAATGTTTTTAAGAGTAAAGCAAACAGAGACGATCCCCGGGTTCAAGTCGTGTAAGACTGAAGAAACTGGACTCTCCTCTGGCAAGGCATCATATGTATTCATTACTATTGCAAAAAAAAAGTCATCCATCTTTCATAATTGATCTCAGTGCATGTTGAAGTCAATTCTGAAGTCAATTCTCGTATATAATCGCGCTTTTTCCTCCTCGTATTTGGAAACGAGGCTTTTATTTGTAGCAGCGTTAGACTGTGCCCGTCAAACTCGGGCGTTAGTCAAGTGTTTACACACCAGAGTGTTATTGAGTGTGTTTGTGGGCCCTGTTCAGAGCTAGCGCTGTGCCAACAGTGTCTCCCTGCCCGTCGCCCTCTGCAGCCTCCGGTTGGCTCCAGCTCCTGAGGAGCATTAAATCAGTCAGGCACGATTTGCAGTGACCTTCATGGCTACTACTTTTTCTGTCATCCCGTCTTCATCGGTAGCTACAAAGTATGACATCCGCTTTATTTGATCCCCACATCAGACTCTGATGAATCAGTTGTCTGATGATGACATTTCTAATCATTGATGTCATTAGTCAGTCGTCTGTAAGCAGACGGGTCATCTTTTCTTCATGGAAGATAATGCTCGATGGTTCTGTTGGTGCATGGGAAATATTTGCTTTAGCAAAATTTTTTTTTTTTTTTAAACACGCTTTTCTGTAATTGTTGTGCTCATACTGGCCAGAGACGTACTTCCAGGCGCCACGCCCACCTCACAAGTCTGTTTTACTTTTTGAACACACTGTCTGAAAATAGTCCTATTGTGCGTAGTTCCATGTTTCCTGCAGTGGGTTGTGTGAATGGTGTCTGTTTTGTAGAAGATGGTTCCAGTTAAAAAATGTCAGTGATCTGTTGTGTGACTGTGACAGGGCCGTCAGGCCAATCACATCAGGCTGGACTTGCCAGAGAGGAAACACGTACGACAAGCGCTACAGAGCATTTCATGTAGAGGCAGAACAGGAGCCGGAGCTCTGGACAGGAAGAGGAAGCTACCGATTCTTGAAGAATATGAGCTGCTGTACCTGTTCGTCTAGTGAGTGGAATGAATGTGTGCCACCCCAAAAACATGCCGAATATTGTAGGACTCCTTTAAGAAAGGCCCAAGAGTATTGCTTTGAAATGTGTCACAAAAGTTCACTTAAAATCAGAGATTAACAAATGAAAAATCATGTTTTTGGTCTCTTGAACTTGACTATCTCAAATCTGACTATCTTCAAGTTTTTTTTTTACATGGGTAAAGGCCACAGTGACCTCATGAGTGTAACTCGTCTTTGTCCACAGGAGTGGGATGAGAAGCTGGCCTCACTTGCCAGGGAGAGAGCAGAGTGGTCTTGTCACACAGACCCCGCCCCTCATCACCCCTCCACACCCGCTCATGTCGGCTGGAACAGGCACTCCTCCCCTCACGGCGTCGCCTCCTTCTCCGATGTCGTCAACTCCTGGTTTGAGGAGGGGAACGACTTTCTATACCCGAGTGGACGATGTCGAGGGAACGCCACCTGTCATCACTACACACAGGTACAGTATATTCACTGAACAACAACAACGAGAGAGACCTGAAGGTGCTGATGTCATGTGTACAATCCCCCCCGTTGTAGCTGGTGTGGGCCACCTCCAGTCATGTGGGCTGTGCCAGCCAGCTGTGTCAGAGAGAGGGAGGCCTCGAGGACGTATTTGTCTGCGCATATCAACCCGGGTAAGAGTTTCTCTTCTTCTCAGAATGCAGATGTTAAAGGCATTTCAGCAAATGAAGTCTTAATTTGCAACCAAGTACAAAGATTACGAGGTGAAAGTACTCACATGCATACTCAAAACAAGTTCATGTATCTGTTCTGTATCATTTGGCCGTGTGACTGAGTGAGAAATCATTCGCTATTATGATTAAGATATCATCCGTTTAATCAGCAATGGTGGTTAAAATACATTTTCGGCTTAATACCTGTCACCTCTCTTTTCCCATCCCAGCATGAAGGGGTGGACATGGTTACCTTCAGAGATCATCATTTAGGTTTAAAACATGTTTAGTCCGTAAATACATAGTGGTGCAAAAACAGCCAATGAGACTGGAGCCACTCCTGGTGTGAACATTCTCTCACTCTGAAAACAAGCATTTGTACACAAGTTATTATATCCTCATCAAAACAACAGTATCATTATTTTTCATTCCATTTATGCCAACGGACGTTAAGATCATTTCCACAAACTCCTACAGAGTGAAGCTTTTCAGATGGGCTCGTTCTTATACTCCAGACCGCTCGTCTCTTTGTGCCCCACAGTTGATAATCCTCTCGTTTCAGGGGGAACTGGGAGGTGAACGGACGCCTGGTGGTCCCCTACAAGTCAGGCCTGTACTGCTCTCTCTGCACCTCCTCCATGTCTGGCTGCTTTAGACTGTGGGATCATATAGGTGGATTGTGTGGTAAGAACATATGTGCTGTGTGCACACTAGGTTTTGATGGGACCCAGTAAATAAAGCCACTGTTGGAAATTGACAATATTTATCCAAGGGAGCATTGAGTGTCATTTTAGAAAGGGTTAAACTTAAAAACCTAATTTGGAAAAAAAAAAAAGACCCTTGATGTATCTGTGCTGTTTCTGTTTTTTTAAATGTTAAAACTGGACTTTTCAATTTTAATGTAAAGGTAATTTTGACATGTTAAATTACAGTCATTGATGCATATTATTATAAATCATATTTAACAACTATTGCAGATCCATACAAGTATAAGTTTAGGTTTGGAAAAAAAAATGTACATTCCAACTACATTCGTCCATTCTTCCATCTAACTGTTGTTTACACTACCTCTTATCCGTTTAGGTTCTGAGGGGCTGAATTCAGTCTCAGGTGTTACTTTGCAAGAGGCAGGGAATGCAGACACATCAAGGCAGATGTGGAATACAGATGCAGGGAATGCCAACATGGGGATTGCCATGTGAGAGATAGTGGAGGAATGCCAACCCAGCAAATGCAGTTGTTGGAAATACAGACAGGGAATTGCAGACACAGGAAAGGTCGATAGAGAAACTTCATCCTTAGGTGACACAGACATCAGAAAGGGCTTTAATGACCTGGTAGGTTCGTTGTCAGCGTACAAGGAACGCGTTTCCCGGCAGACATGGTTAGACCCTTCCATTGCTTCTTACTTATTGACTTCTATGCGATGTCTTGTTTGGTCTTTTTTTACCAGAGATCCCAAAGAATCCATGTCGTATGAGCTGCGGTCAGCACGGCCAGCTCAACATCTCGTCCTGCAAATGCAAATGTGACGCCGGCTTCACCGGACGCTTCTGCCAAGGTACCAGCGTCATCGATGTCGGCGGCGGGAGAACCGAGACGGTGAACGCGTCGCTGTGTAAAAATCGTCGTGTTATGTTTAAAAGATTGTGATGTAGTGGTGTTTTTGTTTTCAGTACGGTGCCGTTTGCAGTGTGTGCACGGTCGATTCAGAGAAGAAGAATGCTCTTGCTTGTGTGACGTCGGTTACAGCGGTGCTGAGTGCGCAGGTGAGCGGAGTGTGTTTTAGTACAGTATGTTTGTTTTCCTTATATCTCAGCAGTTTGCCGTCCGAGACAGATTGGCTTCAAAGCTCAAAATTGCCACACAAGCAGGATATTCATCTGTGTGTTTCTATACATCCTTTTATCTTCCCCAGCAGTTACTGATTCTACCAGCGTTGGCTCAGGACTATTTTTCCCTTTCAGTGTATACCATGTCTGTCACTTTAAAAAAAAAAACAAAATTAAATAAAACTCTTGGCTTCTTGTGTCCCAACAGCTAAAGTGCCGTTTCCCCTCCACAGCTGTGACGTTGTGATCGATGGGGAGTGTTTCACGGTGTCTTCAGGGGCTGACACCTTCTATGGAGCTAAAGCCCAGTGTCAGGTCAGATGGCGCCGTTCCGTCGAACCACCTGGCTCGACTCGACTCGATACTAGTTGCGTTTCCGTAACGATGGAGCCCCGCCTCAAACGTGGACGGGGTCGTCATAGAAGGGCCTAACCAAAACTCCACGGAGGCTACTTTGGCCGGCGGTCCGGAGCGTTGGGATGTTGTTGTTCCGAGCTTCACGGAGGCGCAGGGGATGCAGAACTTCAGGATGACGACAAACTGCGCTCACATATAAAATAAAACAACACGACCGCTGCAGCCGGGCTTTAAATATGGCGGGTTGGAACCTCCGCCGAGCAGGTAGTAAAAAATAAAAATAAAAAAAAGTACCAGGTACTAATGGGAAAACGCAAAAAAAAAAAGTCGAGTCGAGCCGAGTAGGGACCGTGGAAAAGGGTCAAGGGACGAGTGTGTTTCCCCACAGACGCCCCCACCCAGCACAACATGCAATATTCTACTATGACTGAGGCATCTTCTCTCTGTTCAAACCACCAGGAGCAGGGCGGCATGTTATGTCAGATCCACAGTCAGAAGGTGCAGGACATCCTCGCGTTTTACCTCAGTCAGCTGGAGACGGGCAACGAGGTCTCCAACTCCGACTTTGAGACGCGGAATTTCTGGATGGGTAGGATCCCTCGTCCGAATTCTTTTCGGGAATGGTTCTAAACGCGTCCCCTCCCACCGGGATTGCCGCGCAGGCGGCCGTCGCGTGGCAGAGGTGGATGCCGCAGATGGAGATGCCGCACAGACGCAATGTTTTGTTCTTCCCCAGGTCTGACGTATAAGCCGCTGAAAGACTCATTTCGCTGGGACACGGGAGAGACCCCTGGATTCAGCAGCTTTGCCTTCGGGCAGCCGGACAACCAGGGGTAAGAGACGTGTTCAGCTGCAGCAGAGCTGCAGCAAACGGCCGTATGTGTCAGCCCAGAGCCAGGGGTCGTCTCTGTCTGTGGACGTTTTTCTCTCATGAAAGAATTGAGGCTATCAAGTTGTTTTTTTTTTTTTTTGAATTAGTATTCATGTGAATGTGACAACAACAGAGAGTTCTACATCAAACGAGTCGGCCCGTATTTGCAGAATGGAAATATCTTCATAAGTTGTGTTTGCACTTTATTCAGATTTTCCCTTTTAAGTTCAAGTTTGTGCGATTTTAAGTGAAACCGCTTCCATTTCAATAGACAGAGAGAGAATATGAAATACTCATACTGATTTTTGTGTCATCACCTGAATATACACATTTGTTGTTTTCATTATCCGAGGTCGAGCCCATTTCATTTACAGTGAGTCAGTGAGTCCTCTCTACAGAGGAACTGCAACTTCACCACTAGATGACACTAAATTTTACACTCTGCACCTTTAATTTGATGAACACATGTGCATACGTAAACGAATGGCCCACGGTCTTTCAACGTGTCACTGTTTATCTTCATGTTCTGTTTCTATATGTCTCCGTTTGTGTAAATGGTAAACGGTCTGTATTTATATTGCATTGCTTTATCAAGTCTTGAAGACCCCTCAAAGCACTTTACAGTAAAGTTCACATTCACCCAGTCACTCAAATATTCATGCGTTCATGCATCTACCTGCAGCATTCTACCCGTTCATTCTCTAAAATAAGAGTGATATGACTTTCTCAGGCTGTAGGGCCAGAGGGCCCGTCCTCTGGCCAGACGTTTGGGGGGTTCAACTCCCGCCTTCCCCCCCTCTCCGCCTTCTGCGGTGTCCTTGGGCAAGGCACCGCACCCCACATTGTCCCGAATGCTCACTGACAGAAAGTGCTGCAAATAGATGCACAGCGTGAATGTTTGTGTGAATAAAGCTCTGTGAAGTGCTTTGAGGAGTTTTCTAGACCTGATGACGCGCTCTGTTCATACTCATCATTTACCATTTACCTTCATCCTAAGTGACTTTGTATTTTCTGCCTCTGTCTAGCTTTGGAAACTGTGTGGAGCTGCAGGCGTCGAGTGCTTTCAACTGGAATGATCAGCGCTGTAAAACACGGAACCGATACATCTGCCAGCACGGTGAGGCTCCCGCCTGGAGATGTGTGGGTTTGGATTGTGGGATGGTGGAAAACAACACATTACACTGAATCCAGGGATCCGGAGTAGAGTCGTATACACCAGGTGTGAGTGTGTTTCCACTCGTGCAGTAACTGGTTCGACTCATGAGGAAATGCTCCTGACTGTAACGAAGTCTGGCCCCAGAATCTAAGCAGACCTGCATACGCTGTCGCAGACCATCACTGCAGGGCGAAGCGTAAACATGTTAATCCAGTGAGTGTGTGTGTGTGTGTGTGTGTGTGTGTGTGTGTGTTCATGGTGTGAACACAACAGTGGAATCTATGTGATCCTGACCACACGTTTTAACATGGAACTCAGTCTCAATCAATGGCACTCAGTGTTTTCCATCAATTGCCGTCCAACAATCAATATACACAACGACCCACAGTGTGGAGACACACACACACACACACACACACGCCACTTACATTGATTGTGAGGAATGAGATGGCAGCAGATGTTTAGTTTCACCCACTTGAGTGTGTCTTTGTGAGTGGCTGCTGTGTAATCTGGTATTGATCAGAGCTGGGAAAGAGTCATCTGCTCTGAATGTGGTTCAATGTTCAAACAGCATTTATTTATTTATTTATTTGTTTTCCAAAAGCTGCTCATTGAAGAGCTCTTTGTGCTCCAGCGCGTGTCAGCGGTGTTTGTGTAAAACAGGACTTGCAAATCATTATGATGAGAGGGCTCGAGGGTCACGTCATCATAATGGTGTTGAAGCAACATTAGCATGCAGGTCGTTACGGAGCTGATTGTATGTGCAAACACTTCAATCAACCCCTATCGCACTCGCCCTTTTATGATAAAAGCTACATTTTACGCCGGAAGCTGAGTGAAACTCATCATTTCCGACGGTCGTGAGCGAGCAGAGGCGTCAACCCCAGAATCCCTCCCACCCGGATGACTCTTTGTGTTCATTGGTAATCGAATCACACACAATCATCATATGTGTACTGTGCTTCAGAGCACTTAGTGTGTGTGTGTGTCAACGTGTGTGTGCGTGAGCTGAGGTTTGCAGTTCAGCTCCTCTGCCGTTCCGCACATTAGTCTTAACACTTTGACGCCGTTATTCAGTTCACTGTGTCGATATATGCTTTACATGGTTGTTTATGATTGTGCGTGTGTGTGTGTGTGTGTGTGTGTGTGTGTGTGTGTGTGTGTGTGTGTGTGTGTGTGTGTGTGCGTGTCACACAGCTGCAGAACACATTGCTCGCTGGGACGTTGGCAGGTGATGGACCGCAATTCCGCAAAGTGGTGACAACACACACTGCGCATAAACACGTGAAAACATCCCTCACAGAAATGCCTCCATCTTGCACATTCCAGTTGGTCTGATAAATACCTCTGGGGTACCACTCGTCATTTTCAGCTGTCAACCACAATGTTTCACCCCTTCATCTGATAATGAATGAAACTAAAAATAACTTATTGTATATGATACAGATACACAACAGAACCCCCCCCCCCAAAAAAAATTTCTGACATTAACTTTGACTGTGTAGTGTGGCGCATGTGCTGTCCCTTAAAGACGGGGCCTATGACCTACACTGCACCCAGCCACCAGGTGGTGACAAAGATTCTTTTTGCCCCACATTGTGAGTAGTCACGCAGTCAGTCACGTTACTCAATCTTCGCTCCCACGTGTCTGTCACGTTGCATGAATTGGGTCAACGACCACTCTGTTGCCGGTCACTTTCGATGGCTTGTCGTTGACCGTATGTACTGTGTGCGATAAACGGCTTCTACTACTGATGTTTGTCTCAGGGAAATGTCATAATCTGCGCGTGAATCAAGGCACCGACCGCCAGATCTGAGATAAGACACTGGATGGAAAAAGTAAAAAAAAATAAATAAAAAAAACATTAGCCACCAGAATGGCACTTCAGCTGTTGTAGTGTCAGAGGTTCACAGGAGACGTGGAGGGAGCGGGGAGAGACGGGCCTGTAGATCAAAGGAGTAAAATAAGGTCATTTTTCTGCAGGGGGAACTGGGTGATGTTGCAGGCGGCGGTGTTGTTGTTGACTCGTGGCTGAACATGTTTGCTCACCCTGAACCAGTTTGGGGTGAAGCAACCGAATGAGAGTCGGAGCAAACGAGACCGAGGGAAACCCAACTGAGGGAGCCAATGATTGACAGATGCCCCAAAACACTCCCCCCGCCCCACTGCCGCCTCACTGCCGAGTGTTACTCCACCTCGAGTCACTCTCACAGCTGTGGGAGGCACTTCTGATTAGAGGGGAGGGAACAAAATGGAAGCCAAACCAACAAGGATGCCCTTTGCAATCTACCAAACGAGGGAAGCAGCCGTCACCGTGGCAACAGACTGTCGTCTCGCTCGTACTACAGCAGAGGCCGTCGGTCTGTATTTTTAATTTTTAGAAGAGGCTCAGACTAATGAGCTGCCTTGTTTTTCTACAGTGGTCAAATAAAATGTATAAACATTCAAATGAGAAGTATTTGATGCATCTATTTGTTTTTGAAGCACAAAGACGGCTCGAGGAAAATTGTCAAATTTGTTTGAACTAATCTTTGGTTTGTAACAAAGAAGAAAAACAACTTTTACATCTTCTTTGTCCTTTCTCTCTCTCTCTCTCTCTCTCTCTCTCTCTCTCTCTCACACACATACACACACACACACACACACTGCTCTGAATGGCTTTGGTCTGTAACATGGCTACACTCTGTACAAGCGGAGGGCAGGTGGATAGAACCAGAGGATGGGGTCAGTTTGGGGTCAAGGTCTGAAACCACAGCTTTCATTTCGTGGCCTTGCTCAGGTGAACAAAGTCTTGTTTTTCCTCTGCCAAAGATGGAGCTGACTAGTCGAGGCCGTGTGTGTGTGTGTGTGTGTGTGTGTGTGTGTGTGTTAAAACCATCTCATCAAGAGTGGAGTAAGATGAATGTGTGTGTGTGTGTGTGTGTGAGTGGCAGCCAGCAGCTCATGCAGCTGGAATAAAAAGTGGGTCAGTGGCATGTCTTTACTGAGCAAGAGGAACAGAAACCCGTTGGCTGAACAGAACCGTTTCTCCAAAGGGAACCAACCGACCCCTTGCTGTTCCTTTGATCCTCCACTAAAGAAATGAAATCAACAAATGCTTTGGAATTCACTCAATATCGCAGTGTCATCTGTCCACAGATCTAAATCTACACTCAGGGCAGATCCATCATGTCGTTTTTGCGTAACGCTGCGGGCTTCGTTGGATGTGATCGACGGAAATCAAGCTTCCTAATACGTTTCCAGTTCACTGAAGTGATTACAGAGTGACTCAGCAAACGAGGAGGAGGAGGAGGTCAGGGAAATCCGGCAAAATGGTGGTTACTACTTTGTGCGTCTGAATGTCGACGGCCGAATCCGCGAGGACTTAATAAGTACGAGTCAAGACTGAGCAGGTTCCCACCAACATTCAAGACTTTGGAAGTCGTTACTTACCTGTTGGGCGCAACGAGCAGAAGGAGGCAAATTCAAGGTCGGGGAGCTAATGAGGCGGAAACAACACAGGAAGGCGAGCAGCCGAAACCCGGGCGACGCTGGGAGCTGGATGAAATACAAACAGGCACCGAGGGCAGGGAACAAACAATCTCAGTGCACAAGGAGAGGTGGAACAATCAGACCAGACAGAAGATCACACAAGCATGAGGGACATGGGGGGTGTGTGTGGGGGGGGGGGGGGGTG
>JAFBJT010109194.1:72539-115868 GCA_016785325.1 Chascanopsetta lugubris
GGGGGGGGGGGGGGGGGGGGGGGGGGGGGGGGGGGGGGGGGGGGCGTAAACAAGAGACGCCTGAGACGCCGGAAGAAAGAAAGAAATGTAAAGAGCGGGACTGAGGAGGCAGCGCAGGACTTCACATTTAATAAGTCTGACGGCAGAATCACACCTGTGTGTTTGTGTGCGTGCACGCGTGTGTGTGTGTGTGTGTGTGTGTGTGTGGTGCGATTGAGGCATCAGGTTAGTGTCAGGTTTTAGGTGTTTGAAGTGCAAGAAGTGTCCTCACTTCAGCGATACAATATCCTCAACTCCACATCCCTAATGTACGTGTGTGTGTGTGTGTGTGTGTGTGTGTGTGTGTGTGTGTGTGAGGTCAGTGAGTGTTAAATGTTAGCTACAAGGTCTGACACCACGCTGCCCCAAGATGAAGCAGATAATGGGGTCAGACCAGTGCACAGAGCTGCAGTGAAACGCTACAGTTGGAACAGAACAGGGCCGAGGTCACGGGGTTAACTTCCTGCTTAACTGGCGGACCACTCTTCTTTCTCCACACCACCTCTTTATTTGACCCCTCTCTCAGAGAGTAAGCCCTCCCACCGGTTTTCCACCTGAGGCTTCGTCCCGAGTGGAGGAAACATGATCCGGTTTGTTGGCTCACAGATCTAAAGCAGGTTCCTTCAGCTCGGGGGCCACGTAGATCCCAGTTTGAACTCAAGTGGGCCGGTCTAGATGAATCAGAACATAATATTTATTCACGTACCATCTGATAACGCTGAGGTAAACTCGCCCTTTATGGAAACCCCCCGGAGCCAGACACTTTTTGCCGGCAGCTCAAGCCAGAACAGTTTTCTTGACAGATTTGTGTGTAACCCCAGACGACAAGTTTAAAACGAATAGTTACAATGATTGAAATCTGCAGTAGATGTCTTGTCTATAACGTCAATCCGTTGATTTGGTTCAGATCAGACCCTGCAGGCCAGTTTTGCCTGTATGTTTGACACCCCTGCCTTTGAACTCTGAGTTCAAACATGTCGTTCAACATGTCGAAGGGATCCAAGGCTTCCATAGGTTCTCCTACGTGCTTGGGTATAAATAAACGAGTAATACAAGAGAACGTGCGCTTAACCGTGACAAATGCCCAAAGGAATGACCGTGTCCTGCTGTCAACCGTCAACTATTCACGGACAGGTGACGTCCAATCTCAATCTCAGTATCTTCTGCAGCCTCGTGTAGTTTCATCACGTGGGTTCACAGTTACACAGAATCTGACGATGGGAAATGTGTGGCTCGCATTGTAATGTTCACCGACTCGGCCTGTGATTTCCACCTGAGTGAACCCACGCAATGATGTGGGCGAGAGGCTGCAGAACATTTGAGCTCAGGCACCACATAAGGCCAGATGTGATTGTGAAGTTGTTGTTTTTTAAACTCCAGTCAAACATGCAGTTGTGACTTGAATGAAAATGGAAAACGACTACTTTGTTTTTTGCACGTTGCAAGGTGATCCCACTGTCCGGATTGGACCTTCTGGTGGGCCGGTTCTGGCCCGCGGGCCATATGTTTGACACCCCTGCCGTAGAGGAAGGCCATGTCATCACTTCTGGACCTGAGGCAGTTTTAGAGAAACATCGTGTCTCACAAACTTTTTTTCCCTGATGCATGGCCTCGTTCCAACAACTGAGTTTGAACAGAGCATAAATCCTGTCTGTGCTTTTGTATGTGTCTGTGACGGGAGTGTGTGTGTGTGTGTGTGTGTGAGACGGGAGTGTGTGAATCTTAACCTCAGACGCGATGCCCGCGTAGCCTCCCGCTGGTCTCATGGCGCCCCCTGATAAGCTGGTGCTGCAGAGGGTTTCCGAATGCAGCTAGTGGCGGTGGAATTAGCTCCCATTGTCATGATAATGACAGTGATACTCCTGCCCCGTCCAACTCAGACCAGCCCATTGTATGGAAACAGGAATGCAATTTCTCCTGCAGCGGTAAACGACAATCCTCTGTGAGAGTGAAAGGTCCCTAAATGACTCTCCATTCAGGCGAGGCTGAGGGGCCAGCAGCCAATTAAAGTGGGAGCAGCAGAACAGTGCCATCCCCGAGACCCACAGCTCTCTCTCCAAACACACACACACACACACACACACACACACTTAGGTTAGGTGTTTTTACCCAAGAACATCCAATCTGCTAAACTGTCTCTCTCTTAACGAACCCAATTTCTTTTAGCACTTTGCTCATTTGGATGTATATGATTTAAAGGTCCAGTGCGTAGGGATACTGAAAATCTATTTACAAACACCGAACATCCCTCGTCTTTCGTTTCATACGCAGTCTCTTGATATTCAGCGATTCGCGGTGTTTTCGTACCTGTTGAATGAGCCTTTACATCGACATCAAGAGAAGGTCCCGTTTCACGGAGACGGACCGAGTAGCCTGACACTTTGCCATTGTCCTTTAACTTCTCCACAAAACAAACCGCATCTCATCTTAAATAAATTCATGGTGGAAACGACCTCTACTTGTGTACATGTCGTTCTGAATATACATGTAGGATTCATGGTACTATGTGAAAATGTTGATAATAGATCATAAAATGCTGAATCTGATGCTATAAAACACAGTAAGCAGTTTCCATATACAATATATTTAGTATATAGAAAACACAACTAGTCTTCAAAAAAATTCACCTAAATCTCACATATGGCACCTTTCAGATGACATGAACCCTTGTCTCGCTCTAAATCTGCTCTGAATCTCTCTGATCTGAATCTTTCCACATAGGTTGTGTTCGACAACGCAAATGTTCATGTCGCTTGAGTTTGAGAAACCGTTGCAAAACATTTCCACCGTGGATGAATGGTTGCGATTGGCGATCGAGGCCAACACCTATGACCATGCGCTGTAAACAAACAAACAAACTTCTTCCACACAGGAAACTCTAAGACATTTGGATCGTCATCGGCTGTGTTTTCCACATTCGAGAGGCAGAATCCAGACCCATTACTCAGCACAGTTTCATCAATCAAACAGCCAACGTAGCGAAGTATCTCTCCCTATGCACAACAACGGACATCGAGTACAAAGTATCTGTCCATCAGGCGACAACACAAGCCTGTAGTTAAGCTGAGAGCTCTCATCAGGACGGGAGCATGTTCTTCTTACTGTAAATACAGCCCTTGTGTGTTTAAGTATCTCCTGATTGTCAGTGAAGGCTGCAATCAGCCTCCAATTATCTCTCTTTACATTTCCAAGATGAAATCCAGCTGCCGCGTACGGTATGATGACAGAGGACCAGGAGTAATGTGTGTTTATGGCGAGAGGTGGATGATGCTCGGAGACAGAATTACAGGGTGATTCATAATCATGGGAGCAAATCACGTGCCGATTGTGCAAAGTACTCGCTTCTCGTCCCACCTGCTCGTCTCCTCGTGTTTACAAGGTGTTTTCATCTGGTCCATGTAATGCGCTGTGACTGCTGCCACTGTCCTGTTCCTCTATTGATGATGGATTGAGAGCAAATAATACCAGGCCATTCAAAGTGCCTCTATTGTGTGTGTGTGTGTGTGTGGAGGGGGGGGAGATTGAATTATGATTATGAGTACTATTCAATTATTTGCCCGAGCAATTTATTCTTCCCTGGCGTCTTTCCCTGCTGTGACGAATTCAAACGGACAAGTATTGGTTTATAAGAGATGAGGAAAAATATATTTAAAAAACAAAACAAAACACACACTTATCAGAGTTTCATATATGAATTGTTTAATTTGACATCAACGGTTATTATTCTGCCCCTCCTCAATCACCATTATTCCCCCCCCCCCCCCCCCCCCCCCTGTGCCGCCCCCCCCCCCCCCAGCCTGTGCAGCTCCCTTTGTCTCTTTCATTTTCTCCTTTCTGCGCAGGCAGTATTGAGCGGCCCACAGCATTTGGATGCGAGATGAACTTTGATAAGAGTTAATGAGAACACAGCATTGTGCGAACGAAAGAATGGCTCTGGCTGCACTCGAGAGCCTCCTTGCCAGGAAATGGACCGTAAAGAACCGCAGACGACCACTCGTCGGGGGCGGGGGGGGTGGGGTGGCAGTGAGACAGTGTGTGGAAGCCAACCTTTCCTTCCATGGAGCCATAAACAGCTGAGCGTACAACAGCGAGGCACGGGGACAGGACACAGTGGAGGCCGGTCTCTTCCGTGAAGTCGGTTTCACCAGCGTTCGAGGATAAAGGCTGCAGCTCTGAAATGTCAGACTCGAACAAATTCTGCAAATCGGTGTCCCGCAACTCATGATCCCAGTCCAGGGGGAGTCGGCCTTCTTGGGCTGTGTAGACCGTGAAGGCCGAGGGGGGGGGGGGGGGGGTTTGGGGGGGGGGGGGATTTCTGTGATTTGCATCACCAGTTTGTCCCACTCCTACTCTCGTCACCTAGCAACAGAGCATGGGGGCGCACACGAGCAGAAAGTTTACTGCCCTTTGTTTTCTTGTTTATTTGTGCATGTGGCCTGTTACATGGTGTTAAACAGAACTTTGAATGAGGTTTAGAGACTTTACACCTTTGATCGATTTAGCTTTGGCTTCATGTGAACCATATGTGTGCACCTTGAAGTCAGGTCTGGTACCTGATGCTCCATTCGATGACCGTGTAATGGGCTGGGTCACATGTTTATGTTCTGTAAACTCTTGTGTTTATCGTCAAATTCTGGTTTGTTCCTCACAACTGAGTTGTTTTGGTCCAGTGGCCACGTTTGTCTGTGATCCCAACCACCGATGGGGGTGATGGTGCGTGTGAGTCAGCTTAACAGTGATTGGCAGAGAAACAGGAAGTGGGCGGGTTCAGGGATACAGAGTTGCGTAATGATAGATTACACTTTGAATAGGTGAACTCTCGGTTTGGCGTCAGGCGTAGGTCAGCCTGTGTTTACTCTTCCAAATGATGAGTCGGCAGAATCCACTTGTGTCTTGTAGCTTCCGTGTCCAGGCCGTTACCGTACTTTGGAGCCGACTCTGTCACGACGCTAAACTGAAGTCAACTAAGACGATGAAAGTGGCCAGACACCTTCCACAACGATGAGTCCAGCGAGGGAGTTCATCACCTGAGGAAGACGGAGATGATGGATGATGATAACTGACTGAGGTTCACTGACTGGTGTTCTTTCAGACTCTTTCAGATCGTCTGTGCTCTCATCAGTCCACGTGTGGGTCTGGTGTTTCAGCAGATTGCTCATTTCCACCTGTGCAGTTCATAACACAGAAGCTGCCATGAGCTTTTTCCCCATGTCAGGTGTACGGAGCCACGCTTCACACTTCTTCATCGTCTATTCGATCTGTTTGCATTTCACGAGATGCGCCGCTGACACGCCCTCGCTCTGTCTCTGTCACGTATGAAATGGTCCCCGCCGGTGCCTGTTCGGTCGCTGCCTTTCAAAAATACATGCGCGGTTCAGAACACAGATCTTGTTTCTTGCTATTTCTGTTCATGCTTGGAAGAAAAAAAAATTCACTTCAAGTGCTGTAGATTCTCAGACTGTTGGCTGAAAGGTTGCAGGGAGAGCAATTGATTCTTTTAATTGGACCCACTCGTGTGTCCAACTATGCGCCAATAGAACCACTCCTTCGACAGCGCATAGGCCACACACACACACACATATATGGAACCTTCAGTTATTTAAACTACAAAAGCCCGTTAGGGGTTGGTAAAAGAACGGAGGGCTCATTTCTGCGTCTGTGGATTTCTGAAAACCTCTGCACTCCGGCGACGTAAGAGGCAGGATATGGCTCTCTTATCATTTCCTGAACTTTGTCTCAGGTGCTATAGAACCAACTCTGCCCGGCTCAGACGTAATAAGAGGGAGAAACACTGCATAAGAATCCACTCATCTTTTCTTTCACACCAAATCCTTCGTGGAGATTCCTGGCAGAAGAAGCATCAACTCAGCGTCCCACATTGTCTGTTCCAGTCCAAATTAATTATGCAACAATCTTAAATTGTAAATTATCGAGCGATAAAACCAAACCAGGCTGGAACCACGGCATCGATCAGCTTGTTTCATCATGCTCCCGATCACTTTTTTTTTAAGGTCAGGTTTTTAACGCTGACTGAAAACGATGAAAGATTCATAGTTTGATCAGTCAATGTCCTGTGGTGAGAAGAGACGAGGGAAAAGAAATGACACGGACACGATATTCATATGAAATATGCCACATTTCCGAGCTCAGACTGAAGCTGACAGTCATCTGTTATGTGCTTTTCATTTGTCATCGGTGAATCTGACAAGAGAGATCAACATTATTAATGTTCTGCCTTGATCACCCACAGCAGTTGTTTTTCAATCTGCCGCCAGAATCCTCACGACGTTCACACATCACAGAGATTCCTTTGTGTCCCAGCCACAAACTGTGGATGTATAAACGCTGTGAGGCTGTTTCGTTCGCGAGTTGAAGCAAAGCTGCGGTTATTTCCCCCCGAAAGAAAAGTGGTTCAGGAGGAAATGATCTGTTCTCGGTTGGAGCTGCATCCAAAAGCATGGCTGGTTATTCCCTTTCCCCCGATCTGCAGAACTGCTGGTCTCTGCCGGCGGAGAATACTCTCCCCGAGACGTTCCCTTTGAGGAAATTACTTCTGGGAACAGATGCAGCAACTTTGGTTCAAAGTGCACAGCATGTATTGATTCCAGAGAAGTTGTTCCCCAAGACATGGGCAAACAGCACGCGGCTACTTTGAAAAGTTGGATTCAAGCGAACAATTATTTTCAAGGATTCAAGGAGCTTTTATCAATCAAAATGTTTTTTCCATTAAAATCTGCCCTTGTTAGGAAATAGGAAACTGGTTTTGGACATTTTGACCTTGTTTGAACCATTGTTTAAATTCTCAACTGGTGGGTTGTGACCCAAGAGTTGGTCACAAAGCCATTGTCCGTGGGTCGCAAGCCTCTGACTGGGAAAAGAAAGTAAAAAAATAAAATACAATTCTGGTGCTTTTATTTTGAAGAGGATTTTTTAAAGCATCGAGTGTCTTCTATTCACACTCCTTAACAGTAGGTAGCGATGGCACCCTGTAATGCTAATTGACACCCACCGTTTTTCAGTTAGATGAAAACTTGCAAAGTCTGTTTTCATATGCTGATTGCAGGGCGAAGCATGAAATATAGATTTTTTTAATGTTTTTAAATGAAAGTGCAACCAATTGAGTGTAAAATTGAATATTTCCCTCTTTAGCATCTGCTAAAGATGCTTAAGTCAATTTACCTGCTGCTCGTTTTTGATTAGAATGAAACTTGTTTTTTATGTTGCCATACTGTGATGTTCATTACTATCCCAGGTTCCAGCTGCTCTGTCTTTTCACCAAATACATTCGAGAAGTTGAAAATCTTTCCTCGATTTGGTCTCGGCTTTTCATGAAGTGGTGATGGTGGGTCCTGAAGCCAGACCCGTTGAGAACCACTGGTCTAAATGGAAAAATGGACGACATATCTCTATGCACCACCTCCCCTCTACCCAGAAATGGAGCCAAAATATCCCAAATGTGAACGTTACCTTTAACCTGTCAAAAGCCAAGAATCAACCTTCCCAATGAAGTGACCTCTGAGAGAACTTCCTTGTTAACGTGAAGATCTCTTTCTTTTCTTTTTTTTAACTTTTAAGCATCAAATTCTAATGAGAAGAAGGGAAACTCCATTGTCGTTAAAACTATATCATTTTCCCATCCACTGACATGGAGGAGGTTGTGCACGTGACCAGCACTGCAGCAGAAAACCACCAGGTGGCGATGGAGACTCTCTCCCCTCCCTCCCGGAGGATGTGTCTCGTCCTCCATCTTTGTGTGTTTCATCTGTGGCCAATTATCCTCAGCCTCCTTGTTAGTCTGCGCTGAGTCGACTCTGACATTTTGTTTGTTGGTCTGCTCGTCTCGCGCTCCGCTCTTCAACTCTCTTCATCCTCCCTCTTGTCCTCCTCATTCTTCCCAGAAACTCCTCGGTGATTCCTCCTGGTTTCCTTGTTCTGTTTTTGATGTTTTGGACTTTGCTGCCTGATTCCTGCCAAGCTGCCTTTACCAGGAACCGCGCACCCGATTATCAACCCAAGGTTCCTCCCTGCTCAGGATTGACTCGTTGCCAGGATCCTGAGAGTATGTCCTTTAAACCAGTTGCTCTCAACTGGTCTTTCTTCGCGACCCACCATCACCTCTTAATGACGAGCCCTGACCAAAAAGAGTGAGGAGTGTAAATTGATGGCAAAGTGAGCACACGACCCACTGAGAACAGGTCTAAGTCCCACTTCTCGGCCGTGACCCTCCAATGAAGAATCACTGCTTTAACCCTCCATGTGTTGCGGTGTCGCCGGGCAGGACACCGGACCCCACATTGTCCCATGTACTTAGAAATACAAAGTGCTGCAGGATGAATGTTTGGGTGACTGGGTGAACCATAAAGTTTCCTATAAAGTGCTTTGAAAGGTCTTCAAGACTTAATAATGTGGTATATATGTATATATATATATACATATGTGTGTGTGTGTATATATATATGTGTATATATATAGACCATATATAGACCATTTAACAAATATCTGGTATAGTGCTGCCTACATGTATCCCATTTGAACACCAAATGCATTTTGAATTAAAGGTGAACTATCATTTCTATCTATTCATTGACATATGTAGTCATTCTATCCATTCTATTCATTTCTACCAGTAAAACATGAATATCAAATAATAATAATCATGCCATGACATGAGAGTATGCGCAGTTTCTTTTGTTGTTGTTCTGTTGTCTCCTCTGCCCTTAGGAGGAGCAGGTCCAGCTTGCATGTACAGTGTCTGTGGAGACAGAGGAACAGAGACGGTGTAAGGCGGCAGCAGCAGCAGCAGCAGCAGCAGCAGCGTAAGAGTCGAGATGTAATGTGTCGGAGAAGGGTGGTGCATGAGCAGACAGCGTGAGAGAGGCTGAGAGAATGAGCGGCAAAAAGAAAGATCAGCGTGACAAGGGGTGAAATGAAGGGATCTGCAGAGGGAGCGGCAGCGCTCGACTACAGAGGAGCCTTTGTCACCATCCACTGATGAGCAGGGCCCCTATGGCTGCGTGAGACCAGGAGATAAGAGATCAGGAGGCGAAGGAACCCAACGTCTTGAGGAGGCTTCGGATGTATGAGTAAGTGAAGAGTCGAGGGGAGGGAGAGAGAGAGAGAGGGGGGGGGGTAGAGTGAAACGGAGAGCGTCTCTAGGATGCCATATCTTAATTGGAAATGACAGCTTCAATTAAAAACGTCCAAATTGAAAATCATTCCGCCCATTCTCTCATTAAAGGCGTAACGACTGATAGTTTTGACTCATCGGCTTCAAAGAGCGGAGCAGCCTGACGGAGCTGCACGGCCAAGTGTGTCATTTGTTGAATGGAGAGGGAGCGGAGGATGAGGAGGGCGGATGTGTCGGGTCACAATAGTCTGCTGCAATGACTCTGTGTGTGTGTGTGTGTGTGTGTGTGTGTGTGTGTGTTGTGATGAGGTTGTCACAAAGCACATGTGAAGCCAGTTCTTTTCTAAAAAGATGATCAACCCTTCATTTCGTTTCTCCACGACCTCACACTGCCAACCTTTTCCTTTTAGCAAGCCACGCACACACACACACACATACACACATACACACACGCACACATACACATCAAAGGAATGCCCATTCTGTGAGCCACATGTACAGCATGATTAATAACCAGGAGGAGGTAACATCAAGTCCAACCCACCAGTGGAGGAGCTGTTCCTTGTCCACTACATTTACGCCACATGTTTGTAATGAGACATTGCACCATCCACCCGAAAAGCCATATTTGTAAACGTACATTGTTTATGTGCGTGTGGGTTGAAACAGGAGGTAGATCAACATCTCTCAAGTCATGTGCTTTGTGCCGTGTTTTTTTCTAATTCTTGTTCTTTCATTTCATCTGATGCTTCGCTACTGTGTCAAGCGGGACATCACAAATGCACCCAAAGCAACGGCGTGGAAGGGGAAAACAACCACGGCATGGAGGTCGGTGTTGGCTGTTGCCATGGTAACCTGCCTCATCATCTCCTCCGCGCTTAATGCACATGTGTCAAACTGGCAACCCGCAGGCCAAACGTGGCCCGCGAGAGCTCAAAGGCAGATGACCGTCTACGAGTAAAAGTCTAAATGAAACATTCCCATGAAGTCTGGTTAATTACACATGCCACGTTTTGCGCGCAGCAATACATTTGTGTGTTTACATTTTCACATGTACGTAAAGGCATGTAGAATATTTGTGACTTGGATAAATGAGTTCTTTTACAGTATGTTAAGTAGTAATCACATGTAGTCCCCCAGTTAAAAACCGGTCCCTTGAGAGCCACCGTAATGCTGATGTGGCCCTCGGGGGAAAGACTTCACGAAAGAAGAGATTAGCCCGCCCGCACGGACGTTTGTGGTCACATTGCATTTGATCTTCGGCCTTGTCAGGTCGATTCAATGTGGGAGTGAATGCCGACTCAGCATCTCCCCACCGCAGAAGAACATATTTCTTAGAAGTGTATTTTTTGGACATTGCGTCTGATAAAAAAAAAAAAAAAACGAACAACCCTGGGGTTGAATTGTAAGGGTGAAGGCTCCATGAGGAGTTTTCTGAGTTTATTTCTTTCGCACTATTTTGTGAACCTGCGGTAAACAGGACCAGGCGAAATCTACATTCATCTTTCCAACCGCCTTATCTGGACGGGAGATGGTAGATATCTGTATGATATCTTCATGCAGAGTATATCTAAGCAAGCAGTCGATACGCTGGGTCGTATGAAGCTATTTCAAATAAAATACATTCCCAGAGTGATCACTGACGTCCTGAACCTCTAATCACAGGCGGCAGTAAATGTCTTCAGTAATTCAAAGTAATGTCCCCGCTTTACAACATGGCTCCTCCACATTTGGACATCGCAAAGACATTGTGAGACAAACCAGTTAAGATGTTGATGTTCTCCACAAGAACAATATTGTGTTGATGGATATTTTCGGGTTGTGTTTATTTGTCTTCCTCTCTCTGTTTCCCCCCCTTTTCTTCCCTTATACATAGATCAAATAAAACTGCGATGTATAGATTAAGAAAACAATCTACAACTCTCCGTGTAGAGACAGTGCAGCTGACTCCTGTTTAATAGAAGCTGGTGTCATGTGAAGGACTCTGTGTAAATCCCAGTGAGTAACTCTGATAATATAACTCGTCCTGCGGGATGTGATCAATGCTTGTGTAATACTTCTTTTTTTTTTTTAAATACTTTTATAAATAACAATGTCGTGCTCACAGGATGGAAGATACATATTCTTATCCGTGTGTGTCTTGTGTTAATAAATTCAGGTTTTATTGGGGAATGGTTTCACTGTTAGACCTCTGATACTTTCTCATCAACACAGATAACGATTTGATCCGGATGAAACATTCCTAACCCCTGGGTAAAGTTTCATTGCATCATTTTGTTAAATCATTCAGGGCTGTAACGTTGAGATTATCATTCTATAATGTTGCAAATGCAAATTAAAGGCAGAAAAACAAAACGCTTTCCAAGCCAGTGGCTGCTCCCATTTCTCCCCTGACAACAGCCTGAATTGAAGCGGTGAGGGGAGGAGGGCTGACTGTGGCCTTCACTTTCTGCTCAAATGTCCTTGTCTGCTTTTTATTTTTATTTTTTTACAATATTAACATTCACAAGCTCAGTTCCCTAAAGCTTCTTTATCATTTTCTTGTACTTTCCTATTGGGCATTATATGAGAACACGAAGGCCTGAGTTAGTTGCTCCTGATGTGTTGCGCAACTTTTGCCAGTGTATTTGGGAAAATAGCTAAACAGCAGCCGCTTGCAGTGTTTATTGTTCTCATATTATCGATGTGTCTTAGACCACTGATTGTCAACTGGTGAGTTGTGACCCAAAAGTGAATCATGGACCCAGTGGGTGGAGGGCTTTTGGAAAGTGAATGAAAAAAAATCCTGTGCTTTTATTTTGAAGGGGAATTTCTAGCCATCAGAGTGCCATCTGTACACACTCCTTAACAGTAGGTGGCGATGATGCCCTGTAATGATAACAGATATCTGTCCTCTCACAAATAGAAGAAAACCTGCAACGTTTGTTTATATATGCTGGTCAAAACCATGGCGACACGCAACTACGACATCCACTATCTATGAAATATGGATTTTCTTATATCGAGGACAAAAGAGGGCAAAAACCTCAGCGCGTCATCAAACTGCACCAGCTGTTCATTCATTAACATTTGATTGTTTGTCCCTCGATTTGGGTCGCGGCCTCTCATCAAGTTGCGACGCTGGGTCCCAAAACCAGACCAGCTGAGAACCACTGTCTTCGTCAGACGACACACTCACACATTCAGCTGTGGGTGCGGTTCATCCTTTTGCGCTTACAACGTCAAAATCTGCCGTGTTTATTCTTTTGACGGAGTGGATTCCGTCCTTCTCCCGTGTGTAACGTCCAACGGCCGCTGACTCTGCGGGAACCTGCGCTCTGCGGGTTACAGAGAGATGATGATCAGTGGCAGAAAACCAACGGCGGTGAAAGCGAACCTGTGACGAACACGTCGACGCGAGGTGTCTGAAAAACCCTCATGTTCCCTCTGAAGTGCCTGCTCCCGTGCGTCCCTCTGCTCAGCTTCCTGTCAGCGCTGAAGCGCGTTTGTTTCTTTTTCATCACAGTCGGACAGTCTCAGTGAACAAGTCTATCCCTGACAAAGAAAGATAGGCGAGGTGGAGGGGGGGGGGGGGCGGGGGGGAGGGGTATGTGGAGATGATGAATGGGACTGTTTGAGAACGCGGCTCATTTCAGCCACACACACGTTCCGCCTGTCTCGCGGCAGGAGTCCAGGAGAGAGGCATTAAAACCAAGTTAACTGAGTTTCACACTCTCGCAGTTCCTGACTCTAATTGAATCCTCCCTCTAATAACTCATCAGAGACGGGCCAATTTAAGTTGGATTATCCTCCGAAGAACCTGCACCGCCGCTCGGTGTGGAGCCACTTATCTTTGTTTAGTACTTCCCAAGTTTGGAGACCGTCAGTGTGTGTGTTTGTGTGTGTGTGTGTGTGCGCGCGCGCGTGTGTGTGTGTGTGGCCCTTTGAAAACACCGGGATCAAACTGGGATGGAGGCTGCTCTTATCTCACATTGACATTCAAATAAACCATAGCGACAAAGACACAGTCTGTGTTTTTCATCACATCACACCTGCCGTCGTTTTCCAGTGTGAGAGCTCGTGGTTCTTCACCATCCAACCTTTATCCTGTCGGCGCCGATGTGCAGCGTGTTATTGGACCGCAGGAGCAACCTAAGCTCTCGGACATCACAGTTATGATGGTGACCATCTTCATTTTGAGGAGGAAGACCTTGAAGGGGAAATTCCATTTTTTTTACTCATACACACATCAAACACGATGTACTACTACTTACTGCTACTACTGAGGGAGGGATGTCACAGCTCCACACCTGGTCCATGCGGGACTCGAACCGATGACATTCCGGTTCCAAGCCCAAGTCCCGACTGACTGAGACCACTGGCGACCCATTTTCGAACCCCAGCTGCTGTAAAACATGATCAACACTTTTGCTAGTGCCATTGCAGACTCCGCCTTTCAAGTCTGACCATGCAAATATACCACAAACAGCAAGGCGAACAGGGGTGGCAGAGGCTCAATGGGTCACAGGTTCAAATCCCACTTGGCCCTGACTTGAATTCCCCCCATGGCCCAATGTGTACTGGTAGAAATACCCCGTGACCCAGATTACTGGATAAGCGCTTGAAGATGACATGACACGACAAAGCGAAGACAACAAGCGCGCCACGGAGCTTCGGGTTGTCTCAGTGACCATGTTACCACGGTAACCTGCCTCATATTCTCCTCCTCGGCTTGAGTCAGGAGAAGCTCCCTCTCCTCGCTGCGTTGCCTTTGTTGCTTCCTGATCCAAATGATACATTAGATATCGATGAACACTTCCCCCCCGACTGTGAAGTGTAGTTTCGTCGGAAACATCCACCGACTAATTACACGTCACAGACGGGAAGATAAACTCGTCGCAGCGTTGTGCCAGAGATGTCGCAGATGTTCGCTTCAGTCAAATAGTCCCGAGGGAGCTGACGTGAGCACACAGTGGGAGAACCTCCAAAGGACTCCCAGCAGGTGGCGCTGTTTGATGACGTCTCTCGCGTGCGACAGACACAAAAATGAAAAGAATCCCGAGAAACGGAGGAAGATGTGGAGAGAGGTATCAGCTTGAAAGGTTGTTTTGTTATAAACAACACACGGTGTGATCTCCTGGGAAGATTCAGTACGTGCCACCGCCCTCCCCCCCCTCCCCCCCGTCCCCCCATCCCTTTGTGTTGTGCACTGGTTTTGGTGCATGTGTAAAAAAAAAAAAAAGCAAGAAAATTCACATTCACACTAATTAGATCCTCCAGTCGACCCGGAGTCACGAATACAAACCCCTCACAGGAAGAAAGAGCCTGATTCATCACTCCGCGCTGTGAGGCAACAGTGCCATACCCAGTGCGACGCTCACACCTAAGCACACATCGAATAACAAAGGAGACAGTTTCGAAATATCTTCTTTTTGTTTTATTTTTTTTAAAACAAACAAACAAGAGCGCGTTCAATAGCTCAAGGCTGGCAGGGAGGGTAACGCGCATGAAGTGCTGGGTAATGCTTTGTGAAACGTGTCAGCCGCCCCACAGGCCTCTTATCATCAGCCCGGCCACTTTGTGCATCCGTGCTGCTGGAAGCTGCTGCTGCTGCTGCTGCTGCTGCTGCTGCTGCTGCTGCTGCTGCTGCTGCCGCTGCTGCTGCTGCCACAGATTCCTGCAGCTCAAAACAAGGGGGGTGTCTCTCCACCTGCGTCCCCTCACACCGCTGAAGCAATGCCAGATGTATTCATCTCCGATCACACGTTCATGTGAGCAGAGTGCAGCGTGAGCATCCAGCTTCACACAGAAAACACTCAGACCTTTACACTCGCACAAAATCTGACCCGCACACTCTCTCTCTCTCTCTCTCTCTCTCTCTCTCTCTCTCTCTCTCTCTCCAGTTGAGTTTGCAGGTCCGGTCACGTGAGGTTTTCACAGAGACATATCAGCGTTGTAGAGCATGTGTGTGTGTGTGTGTGTGTGTGTGTGTGTAATTTGAATTGAATTGAATTCAATGTGTGTGTGTGTGTGAGTGTGTACCTATATGTGGATGCAGAGGTGTGTGTGTGTGTGTGTGTGTGTGTGTGTGTGTGTGTGTGAGAGGGTATAGGCTTTGTGGTGCAGAGAAATAATGGGGAGGAATGAGAAAAGGGCCTCCATGACAATGTATGAGCATGTGGTGGAAGGGAGGAGAGCAGCTGTGCATTTAAAAAGATTATCATGTCAAGATACAGTAATACCTCGCTGAACGCCGACATTCATCGGGTCTAGACTCACTGTTCCGTCCGTCTGTGTTTGAACGGGGAGAGGGAGAGAGAGAGAGAGGGGGAGATGAAGGAGGGGGGAGATCTGCACGCAGATCACCAAGCTGAGGTAATACAAGGACCAGCCGTGCTTTATATTGTTAGCGATGCAGCCACACGTGTCAGGATGAACACAGCTGACGCCACAACGTATTTTTTTCCACCCTTTCCAGGAAGAGGAGGCGAGAAATGGAAAGGCGTCTACACGAGATAACAGGAGCCTGGTCGGTAAATATAGCAACGCTAAAGTTACCAGCATGTCTGTTTGAATTTCCCTGTGATCGTTTAATTGGATTGTGTTGCCAGAATGACCTTCATTAAATGAGAGTCCTTTTGCCATGACTCTCGACTCGTCTGTGGAAGTTCTTTTTTCAAATGTCAATTCAACTTGAAATTTGATATTAAAGCAGCTATAGACAGACATTAATACATTTCTTTACGGAGGTGATATCTGAATGCTAGACGAACCAACCTGTAGTACCAGTTATTGACCACTAGAGTGCTGAAGGTCGACTGCACACGCAGCGGAGTCGCAACCTCCGATTTGGTGTTTACTCCCACACACATGCCCATCTGTTCTTGATAAATGGAGCTGTATAAAAAGTCGAACTAATCCCTTTAGATTGTATATTTTTAGAGTTAATGGTAATAATTCAAATGGGCCTTAAGGGCCTGACTTGTTCCCCTTCACTTTGCTTGGTTATTCCATTTCCTCCTTATTTCCCACCGTTCCCTGCACTTTTCAACTCATCACAGCCTGTTTGTGAGGCTGCAGGCTCATTCTCCTCCTCCTCCTCCTCCTCCTCCTCCTCGTGCCTCCACCCTCCCCCTCAGCCCTCTGTTCGGGTGAGTCAGTCCACTGGGCTGCATCAAGCTGAGTTCTGCCCCATTGCCCTCCTACCTCCGTATACTCTCCCTCTCCTACCACCACCACCACCACCACCACCATCACCACCACCGCCACCACAGCCGCCCCACAACCCCTGCACCATCCCCCCAGCTACTTTAAATCCTCCGACTTAACGACGGAGCACTTACCTGCAGAAACTGCATGGATTCAGAGCCATTAACAGATGTGGAGGTCATGGTTTAGGTGCACTCTGCATGTTACAGAGCTGCCTGCTCGTTCACGGCCAAAGGACCGGGCCGTAATGCAGGTTCATCGAAGTCTTAAATATGGCACTCGTGACAACAGTAGACTCATCCAGACATTATTTCGAGGGGTTTAGGGTCTGAGGGCTGCAGAGGGAGCTGAGGGTGTATCTGCCCAGGGAGATTCAGCCTTGGATCATCCTGAGTGTGTTTTGTTCATGTTGGACCTAAAGACAATCAAAGGGGAAATGAGGAGCGTAGGAGAGTAGCTGAAGTACCTGTGGCCCAAACAGGAAGAGAAAAAAAAACTGGGAGGCGAACCAGATACCATCTTATTGCACCCATGCATGTCAGCTTGAACAGGGAGTAGGATGTGGAAGTAGAATCAGATCACCCGTACAATCCACTAAAGGAGGAGAAAACATTTGGGAAAGCGAAATACTTTCAGGGGTCGTGTCCCTTCTTGTAGTTTAGCTCCCATGTGAATAAAAAAAAAAAAGAAGAATAGTCCTGAATTGAATTGTCTCTGCCAGCCAAAGAACCAAAAAGTTTCCTCTGTCTCCAATTGAAACGTTAGACTTATCGTTATACATTTGTCACTGGTTCCATTGTGCCTCACAGACCAACGGCCCAGAGCTCATTTGGCACCTCGTCGCACTACTACTCAGATCACAGTTACCCAAGGGTTAACGGCTTGATAAGCGAATTGTGCCAGTGGTGAAGTGTTGTGTGAAAAAAGGTAATAATCACTTTGGTGTTGGCTAAGATGATATTTTGGCTCGGAGTCAATCCCGACCCGTGCTGGTTGTCAGAGAAGCTAATTAAGCCCACGTGAAAGCTTCTCGTCAGGTGCCAGAGAGATTAAAACCCCTCAGGTGTGTTCTCTCTCCTCAACAGCCACACAACAAGACCGCTACAATTAGACAGTGCTCACTCTTTACAAGGCCCAAGAGCTGCTGTGTCTTTTCAGGTGCTCTGTTTGATTTAGTCACAACCACAGTGATGGGAATATGAAGATAATATTGGAGGCGTAATAAAAGCCTCAGTATGTTCACGTGGAGCTCGGCTTCATATGGCTCAGTATTAGTTCATGAGTTACATCATTGTTTGTCTGAGCAATTTCAGTTCATATCCATTTTGCTGATGTCACTTTTCCATTTGTATCCCATTTTACATAAGCGCTTTAAGGAATAGGTTGGTTTGTTGTCCATAATAGCCCCACTAATACACACAATTGGCCCCTAAAATCAACAGGTTTAGTATCTCAAACATTCAACTTTTGTGGTTTATCATTTATAGATGCAAATCTTAAGAGCAAACTCAAATTATTTTCTCATACTTATTCAATATTTTTCATTGACACTGGCCCTAAAACATAGAACCCATATTAGCTGGGCTTAACAGAACACAACCGCTGCTCAAAGGTAGAGCCAAAGCACACTGACTTTCCAACTCGTAGCCAAGTATTGAGTATTTTTAAATGAAAGTATCGTAGTATTGAAAGCATTTCTGTCTATCGCAGTAACGTCACCTAAATCTTGCATACTGGACCTTTAACAGACATGCACAACCACAGGGGGTCTGCAGCCAGGCCCCTGTTGCTGAGGGGAAACCAGCTGCACACTCATTCAACCCTGCAGCCATCGCCTCCTGCCAATGGACCGGCCCCT
Source organism: Chascanopsetta lugubris (assembly GCA_016785325.1). Lineage (NCBI taxonomy): Eukaryota > Metazoa > Chordata > Actinopteri > Pleuronectiformes > Bothidae > Chascanopsetta > Chascanopsetta lugubris. Next base: position 90,752 of record JAFBJT010109194.1, read on the forward strand.
CTGTCCACCCCCGCCACAGGGACACAGTTGGTACATCCCAGTCGTGCCTCTCCGGTTGGTTGGCGTGAGCTTCCGTCGGATCATAGTTAGCAGTCCGACAGTTAGCCGAGCCGCAGCCGGAGCTCAAGCTCTTATTTACACGCGCACACGCACACACAGAGGGGGAGTTAGGACGTTTAAAGGGGAGAGTTGAGTCGAGAGAAGATCAGGAAGCCTCCACCAGCCTCTCTTCTCACAGTCTGCCGCTTGTTCCGCATCTGTGATATGACCCTGTTCAGCCCCAGATGTGAGTATACATAGCTCATTCCGGTTGAGTGTGTGTGTGTGTGTGTGTGTGTGTGTGTGTGTGTGTGTGTGTGTGTCCTGTTTCTTCTTCTTCGTCATATCTCTCTGTAAGCTTGTATCTGCTCATCTCTGGGTTTCCTCTTTTACACTTTTGCCTCTTGACTCCTCTTCCTCTCGGTGTAGCCTTCAGTGGACTGTCTGTGGGAAGCTGTGTCTCACAAAGGGAACACTGGGACACACACACACACACACACACACACACACACACACACACACACACACACACACATCTTCCTGTACATGAAAATCAAAGTTCATCCGTCTTTGTCCCTTTATTTTTCTGACACGCATGTCACAACTTCCACTCTACTTCTGAAACAGCTCCACTCACACAGCTATATGTCTGTTACAGCCAATTCCATGTATAATTCAGTACAGGCAGGCAGGCAGACAGGCAGACAGACAGACCGCAAAGTGAAAGTGTGTAAATTGTATCTAAATGAAACCACATGCATGTCTTGTATCATCATTTCCTTTCCCAAGCATCTCTCTGAAAATGTCATAGAATCACTTTCCTCATCTTTTGGGTTAATTAATCTAATTTAAGAAGAAGAAGAAGATTACCTTTATGAATCCCACTAAGGGGAAATTAAAAATGTCCACTCTATTATTCATTTCCATGCTTTGTTTGATTTGTTTGACATGCTGTAGACGCGGTCAGAGACGCACGCAATCACACTACATGCACTAAGGGAGGGATGTAAGAGTGAGGGGGCTGCCACATACAAGCGCCGCGAGCAGCTAGGGGGTTTTGGTGCCTTGCCCAAGAGCACCTCGGCGGTGCCCAGGAGGAGGAGCTGGCACCTCTCCAGCCCCCAGTCCAACCTCCACACTCGGTCCGTCCGGGACTTGAACCGGCAACATGCTTGGGTCCTTACTGACTGAGCTTCTGCCGCTCCCAATTTAATTCAATTCATTTTAAAGGTGCAGTGTGTACGATTCGGTGACCTCTAGAGGTGAAGTCGTGTCCATCACCTCACCCTCATTCTTCTGAGCGTGCAGGAGAATCGACTTTGGTTGTCATTAAAACTCAAAAAATGTTCATTACCTCCACTTTTACTAAAGTAAAAACATGGCGCCCTCCATAGAGAGGACCCCCCCCCTCATGTAAATGTACATTAATGGGCTCCATTTAGGGTAATGGGAAAAAGTATATATATTTATGTGGTTATAAATTGAGGATGTTAGTATGTATCCTGAAAGGACAGAGTGGAATCTATGGTAACTAAGTTCATTTACAGTTCTCTCCCTCTGGCCGGCCAGTGAAGGAATATGAGAAGGTATAAAGCTGCAGCAGAGAGGAGGCATCATCTCTTCACTCTGACACTCACATGTGACGCGCTGCCGTCTCTTTCTAAGCGCTGCCGTTTACTGAGGACTGATGCTTGTTATCTGTGGCAGGTGACAACTGAACATGTGGAAACGTGGACTCTGTGTAATGGATTCTGTCAGAGCTATAGTGTTTTATAATGCATGATGGATTCAGACAGAGTGAGAGAAGAGACAGAGTATCTAATAGCTTTGGTGAAGGCCCAACATACATGAGACAAAAAGTAATGGTACAAATCCACCGTGCAAATGAAAACACATTTACTACAATGTGGTGCTGTAATCAGCCATTTGGTCTTTTTGAATGAAGTAGAGAGTTTTTATATCGTGTAAGTGGCGGTGCTGTTTTAATCACTGGTGTATTGTTAGTTTAAGCGATGCGCATGTTAATCCAGATGATAGATGATGTTTTTATTTATTGGGCCATTTTATTCTCGTTTACATTTTCTCAGGCATCTTCCTCATGGCTCATTGTCATTTTATTAATTGTGAAAATGAAAACTAAGGACCCCACTATGTTTTAGAGATTTTTCTCCAATTACATTGAGACTGAATGTTTGAAAGTAATTCAGTCACAATTATGTTGTGATCTTTTTGACAGCAAATTTGATAAGAGCAGGATTATATCACACTTTATTTTGTCTGATTGAACCCCCCCCCCAAAAAAAATATAGTGCAAATATTAGGTTATTTTCTGTCTTTAGTTAAATGAAATATACAGTTAGAAATACATGCATTCTTTCTCTCTCCTCCTCCCTGACTTCTTTCCTTACTCCCTTCCTCTAGAGGAAGTTATGATTAAGTAACAGTAACAAACCATCTTAAACACCCTGCTGACAGAGGTCACACTGTGCTTTTATAAATATGTATACGTATATGTCGACTTATTACCGTATTGCGAGACGAGTTGTGCAGGTGCATGCTGGGAGCTCACGCTCAGACAGAGCAGTGTTTCGTGGTAGAGTTGGTAAAGAATTAAAGGACACATCATCAGCAGCAGCAGCAGGGTGGATTCGGAATAAGAGAAGCTTCTCCACATAGTGGAGGAGTGATGTTGTTTCCAGGTCGTGTGATTAAGTCGGCTCCGACTGCGGCTCGGCGTGAAGCGACGGTCTGGCTCTCAGCCTGACGTGCATTGATAAAAAAGCACAGTGACAGACTGCAAACTGAGGCTCAGACTCCACAGCTTATTATGTCTGATCAGGTGTGACCTTGATGTGTCCTCTCGTGCCCTTTGCTCTTATCTTAAAAACACGCTGGATGACTATTTGATCCACGTGTCCCCCTTTTTCAAGCTGGAGTTACTGGGACTGTTGCAGCTGGCGGACAGTGAGAATGAAGCCACAGATGACTGATAATGTCACTGTTCAGGTGTTTTAGTGGAATGTAGGCTGTGTTGTAAATCAACGTGTGTTTGGTCACAACACAGGAAATGAACCACTGATATGGAGAATTGTCTTTAAAGACCAGAATATTTTGTCACGTTTACAAAGGGTGTCAAACTGGAGCTGTGTCAATACACTTGACACACACACACACACAATATGGATTCATTTTCATCTATTTGTCACTTTTTACTATAAAAGTAGAAAATAAATAAATGAATACATCGAATGAATGTGCTATCTAATATGAGAAAACAGCAAAAATAAGAAAGAAATAAGACAATGGTCAGGTATTATAACATTAAGGTTTGATCTCCACGGCCCCTGGTTCTAAAAACAGGGGATGGATGACTCCTCTTCACTTCCTTCTACCATGCTGACACGAGGCCAACACTCAAATTGTGGTATTGAGCTGTTCATGTACATGCATTAATCAGAACGCAGTGACTTTAGTTCACCCCATCCAGTGTTTGCAGACTGTTGATGAGTGGTATCTTAAGGGCAAGAGATGAAGCTGCACTTAACCCGAACTAATGGAGGAATACACATACACGCACATACCATCTTATTTGCATGGCACATGCTCAAATCGAAGTTTGTGGTCATCAAAATTTCATTGTTACAGTTTTGAGCTCTACCCCAACAAAAATTCCAATTTCTGCTTCAACACCATGAACGAGTGTTGTAGGATTTAGTGACACCTAGTGGTGCAGTTGCATGTTGAAGCGGAAATCCATTCAACTCGTATGGGAAACGGCATTTATCATGAAAACCCTTCAAGTGTTTAATCTGAGCATTTTGAGCCGTCGTTAAAACATGGCTGTACAACGATGTGGCCGCCAGACAGAGGACTCACTCCCTACGGAAACTGAGAGGGCTCACTCTGGGTCGATGAAAAGTCTGGTTTGCAGACTGTACCTTTTTAATAGGATTTACATCTGTGTTTCAGTGGGAATGTGAATTAGAGAAGCTAATTGCGGATAGGATTTGAAGAATAGTCAGATTACCTCCCGAGGTTCGTCTCCTGCAGAGCGGCAGCCTCCCTCCCTCCCTCCCTCTCCTCCTGTGTGATCATCCGGTCTGTCACACTGTCGTCTCGATGCTCAGCAAAATACCTAAGACTCAGTTTAGTGTTTGCTTGTTTTTTTCCTGCCACACTGTTAAAAAAGATCGACTGTTCTCTGGAGGTGTCCAACGTTTCTCATCCTTGCGGAGGGATGCGTTTCTGTCACAGGAGAATACGACACTGGCGCATCAAAGTTGGGCTGTTTGGCTTTAAACTAGTCGGACCAGTTGTATTTGTGAGACAACATAAAGCTGACTCTGCACTGCTGAGTATAGGAAACTATGAGTGTTTCTTTAAAGCTCCACTCGTCCAGTTTTATGTAAAATAATTATGCTACTGCTTCTATGAGTGTATTATCACCTGAATTACAAATCATTGTTTTCATTACCCTGGAATGAGCCCTGTGTATTTACATCAGGAGCTGGTCCTCTCTATGTAAGATGCCACGTTGCACCTCCATGTTTTTACAGTAGCCTAAATGGACAAACTAAATACCCTTTTTGAGTTTTTAAGAAAACTGAAGGCAGCCATATGTTCTCTGGCATGTTTGAAAAAGATCGATGAGGTGAGGGTCTACGAGTAAGAGGTAGTTAATGCCCATACGTGATTATGATGACTTTTAAAAATTGGATTCTATGGAAGACCTCTCCATCTACAGGCTAATTGCGTTATCTTGGTCCCTTAGAATCAAAGATCAGCTGAATAGATTTGGATGGTCAAAGGTTTCATGGTTATGGTGGTGTGCAGCCGCAGGATGGAAACCTTCTATGTTCCTCAGATCTCCTGCTTAGCTGCAGCATAGCGCCGGGTACCGCAGACGTGAGGGTGTCCGTACGTTCACCTCAGGTCTGCGCGTCCCCTCGGTCCGAGGCTGCACAGAAGCTGTAGACTGTGGGGAAATGATCGGTGCCGCGGGAGGTAAAGGAACATACACGTGTTTAAAGCCCTTTTCACACATTTAGAGCCACACTTAATTAATTGTATTTTCCAGCCATTTGACAGCCACGCTGTGCGAGTGTACGTGCAGCTGGCCAGGTCACGCTCCATTCGCCACCCATCTGTCCATGTCAGACCGGCCTCCTGTCCTCTCCTGTCCTCTCCTCTCCTCTCCTCTCCTCTCCTCTGTCACTTTTTGGCTGCAAGTTGGTGTCGTGAGCCACTCAATTATTCCAGAATAGAATCACATATTTTTGCACAGACCACCGATGGTACCCAGCAAAAAGGAGGTGGTTTCACTGCGTTTCTATCGTTGCTCTGCAGCACATGTGGCCACCATGGACGTTTACATGGCTTTGTGGACACATTGCAGAGTGAAGTTGTCTGCTTTTATTTTTTGTCACAGGCCTGAACGTTACATGGCTTTAGAGTCGCAGTATTTAGTGTCATAAAGATTATCGTGATGTGTCTGGATGTACTTCTTTTCAGAGTAGATACAATGATGATACTAGGTACCCACCACACTGCTGCTTAACTCACAGCCATAAGACACGTTGCCTTAATGAGCCAGACTACTGCCAGTTTCCTCCTCATAAATGACAGGTGAATCTCGATGGGTCCTGACATTTTTTGGGTTGATGTCTAAAAACAACGTTAAATGCTAAACACAGCAAAACAGGCGCTTTGCCGTTTGAATTAAATCTCTGAAGCTGCATCGGGTGTGTAGGTGTGCGGACTGGAGACAAATGTAAACACGTGGCTCAGAGTGGCAGAAGCAATCTGTACAAAGCGAGAGAAGACGGACAAGAAAAACAGCCACTGTCGGAGTTTCCAGCCCTTCGGTTATCATCATGTCAGATGATGACGACAGCAACAACAGATTAGCTTAATTCTCCTCAAATAGAGAGAGTAAGCGACAACGAGGAGGGTAAACGTGACCAGACAGTGCACAGCTCCGTTTATCATGTGAACCTGCCTCTCTGAGCCCCGGCTCTTTGTTCGCCTCTTGTAACTGTATCGCCACAAAGTTAATTGGTTGCTCTTCTGTGCAGACACGAGCATGAGTGGAGAGTTGAAGTTCGGTCGCTCCAGGGCGGGAAGTAAGAGAGCCAGCAATGCCACTAATGGGTGAGTACGCAACACGGACACAGTCCCACCTCTGCACACTCCGAGATAATCATGCCCTCTTGTTATGTGCTGCAGCCCCTTTATCTGCAACTCGATAGCTGCACCTCACTGGTGTAATCAGTGCGGCATTATTTGTTATGAACCTCCCACCAGGTGTGTGTGTAAGCCCGTATTGATTTTAGCCAGAGGTGCCGTCTCCATCAGTCAATGTTTTAATCTGTCTGTTGATGCAGAGCGCACATGTGATTGGGGCTGATTACTGTTTATTGCTGGGGGTTCGATACCACGCCGTGGAGCTGCACCGCCGCTTGAGCTGCAACGTATCAGTGTGTGGTCTTGTTTGAGTTCATCCAGGCCTTCATTACCTTCACCCCCAACTCTCCGCCCGGACTGCACCCGGTGCTCCAGCTGTGGCTCTGTGGGCTTGAGTCTGTCTAATGAGCATAAAGAAAATCTGCTGTTTGTTTGTTTGTGTGTGTGTGTGTGTGTGTGTGTGTGTGTGTGTGTGTGTGTGTGTGTGTGTGTGTGTGTGTGTGTGTGTGTGTGTGTGTGTGTGTGTGTGAAGTTTGAATCTGTTTTCATTACTCAAGTCTTCCACCACAGTGCATTTTCCACTGATAGTGTCCGTCCATACACCATGTGACACAGACATGGAAGGAGAATGCACTTTGGAAGCGTCACTAAATCAGCAGCAGCGTGAAAAAAGATGATTGTTTATCAGGTTTGTGTACAGATGCAGAATAGTAACAATGGAAATTGCAGTGAACGGCTGCATCCATTCCGGCACAGGGCTTTTTGCTGACACAGAGAGGAGAGATGTTCAAATAAAAGCAGCCAGTGTAAGGTAATGAATATTTTTTGGAATAGTTTGCAGGTCATCTGCCCGAGAACATCACAGTGCAGAGTGAGGTCAGGAAAACAAGACATGAAAAGGGCAGAAAATAGATATCAAGCCATTCTCACACTGTAACAATAATGATAACGGGGCTCTCCCTAAACAATGGAACAATGGCGCCGCGCCATCGCACCACAGTCGTAGCGCCATCGTTATACAGCGGATCGATCCACGCACACAGACACACACACACACACACACACACACACATGAGCGCGCTCGTTCATGTGACTACAGCGCACCAGAAAATCCTTCAGTGTGCTCCATCTCCACCTATAGAGACAGAGAGACTCAAGACAAGCGTAAAAAAAAAAAATAAACCAAATACTGGGAAATAGTCACGTGTGAAGAATGATGCTTTATATCTGCTGGACATGTTGGAAACACAAACCATCTTCCTGAAAATGTCCTTGCGACAGAAACTACAATGTTGCTCATAAGGCACAAATGTGTGCGTTGGAGCGACTAGAATTTTCTCTCTGTCCAGGCTCCGATAATCCTGTTCTGTGCTGCTGGCAGCGCTGTGGCCCAGCTCCTCCCTCCGAACACTGTTCTCACAGAGCTGGCAAACAAACCGCCGCCTGTGGCCGAGATTACTTTCTAAAAAACTTTCTAACCCATGTCTAAGAAAGCTATGTAATCTACTGATGCTACACTGTTCTCGGTGCCAGCGGCGCTGAACTGCTTGCCTAAGAAAAAGATTGTCAGGCTTTAAAAAGTCAAATTACAACTTCTATCGTCAGTTAAACCCAATAAAAGCTCTTTATGTTTTGCGTGTTAATGTATTCCAAGTCATTTCTTGTCTCATGGCAGCAGGCATGGTCCCACCCCCTGCCGCTCGTCCCATTGCCCCCCCCCCCCCTCTCCTCTCTCTCTCTCTCTCTCTCCCTCTCGCTCTCGCTCTCTTGCATGTTGTCCCGGGGCTGTTTGCTCTACATCGACCCAGACGACAGGGTTCTGTCATCATTTATCGTTCATGCTTCCTGACTGTCACTCTTCCCCTGTAGGTCGCTGAGCCCCAGCTGTGGTGGGAGGGATGGGGTAGGGAGAGTGGTGTGCGTTTTATAGCCCAGATGCTGCTGCTGCTGCTACTGCTGCTGCTGCTACTGCTGCTGCTGCTGCTGCTGTTGTTGCTGTGGCCTTTATGTGCTCCAGTGCACCACTACAAAGGTTCATTGTAGTGTGGACTATTGTCTCAGGTGCTGGGGGAAGTGTGTGTGTGTGTGTGTGTGTGTGTGTGTGTGTGTGAGCGAGCTCATGCATGCATGCATGCATGTTTATATGAGCTTGTGCATTTGTGATGCTCAATGTTCTATGTTCATATAGAGCTTAGAGTCGTGATGACCATGACTCATTGATTTACAATACAGTTTTGTCATATAGTTGTTATGTGCAGCACGTACTCCATCACACATCAGTGGTTGGTGGATGACCCGGTCCTGAGCCACAGCCGCCCCCTGTTTATGTATATGTGCATACTTGTGTCTGTCTGAGGACCATTATTATTGTTATGCTAAAGGAGGAATAGAGAATAAGAGTCTGTGGGGCTGGATGAATCGGCCATTATGTCGTGATCTGTGTAGATATCGTGATGGTGGCTACAAGCAAGTCAGTGCGTTGACCGCTGTACTGTTGTGAAAATATATCATGTTGATTTAAAAGGTGTTTGAGTATCTGTGTCAGCCGAAGCATTAATTCTAATTCTATGCATATAAGATAAGATGATTTAGTTAAAAAAAAACTTAAAAAACATGCGCTCTTTTTGAATGTACAGCAAACATTATTATGTGCTGAAACCCCGCCTCTTCTTGCCTTGTCATTTTATTTCCTAAATGCGCTAACATCACTGTTGTGGTCACATTCTGATATGTTGATGGGTGAGACACTTCCCACATCAGCTGGACCAGTCACAAGGATCTGGCCAATCAGAGCAGTTTGGGCAGCGGCTGTAAGAGGAGATGTAGGCAAAGCCTGAAAACAGGAGCGAGAGCTGTGGACAGTAAGTCTACACCCTCAACCTTTTCTAGTTGCCACCATCATTCAAAGGTTGGAATCTCCTTCAAAACCAAGATGCATTCAAGAGGACAAGTAGCTTTCTTTGCTTTTGTACCTTCAGCCAGTTACAGCTGAGCCAGAACAGTATTGGCAGCATAATCATTGCTTAACAGTACGTGATTTGATTTCTAGAACCATAATTATGAAAACATTGATCGTCGCCTTACTGTTGCCTTGTGAAAACTTCACAACTTTGCGAGCCAAACCTGCACCGGTTTCTTATGGTTTGTGGTCGCAGCTTTGCTCAGTATAAATGTCCAGCCTGGGTCCGGTACGTTACAGTGAGCTGTGTCTAGTGAGCATCTGGTCCCTGCTACTCTCCTCTGATTTCACCATGCATTTGGTTCTTTTAAAGCTCTCTCTCTCTCTCTCTCTCTTTGAATTATCAGAGGGGCCGGTAAGAGAGGAGTTTGTGTTAGGACGGAAACATTGCGGCAGAGCCATCTGTCATCTGGGCTCAGAGAGGCTGACGGGGGCAGAGGAGGTGGAGGCATCACGGTGTGATTGGTCAGGAGCAGTGGGTGATTTGTCCTGTGTGACACCGAGAGCTGATCTGATGGGAGATGTTACAGGGATCGTAAGAGGGTGACGGGAAATGGGCTACACTCTAATTAAAGATAACTCCACTTTACAACAGCTTGGCTCTTATTGGTTGGTTTTGACCATCAGTTTTATTGGTTGTTTTAACAATGTACTTCAGAAGTGAAGAGTGGGCAAAAAAATTGATTAACATAATTGTGATTCTGCCAATTCACAACCGATTGTGAAAATGGGTCCAAATCCGCCCCGTTATTATCTACTGTACAGCAAGCATATAACTAATGTTGTTGTGTGTGATGTTTGTGTGATGGTGAAGAAATTTGAAACAAACATTTATTTTATTTATTGTATCAACAGTGTTGGAGCTATTCTCCACTTGTAAATAGTTATGATATAAACATATTGATGTATTTATGTTTGCTTATCAAGTCAAGTTAATTTGTTATTTATTATAATCTTGTAATATCATATGGGTTGATTGAGTATCATTTTACCTTAATTGCATGGGGCCACCAGGGGAGCATTGAGCCTATATAGGTGAGTAGGCGTATACGGAAGAAGGAGGCACCGGAGGCAAATCGTTTTTTTACCCAAGAAAGAGAGAGAAGGAGATGCGCTGTTGCAATTTGTTGGTGGAAAAGACAATAAAACATGAAGGATTGATTTGCCTGGAACCTGGATATCTTTACCCCCTGTGTAACACATAAAACCTTCAGTGCCATCAGTTTTTTTTATTGAATTTAGAGAATTTATTTTAAGACAAATCGCCGTGCTTCAGCATTGGGAATATAGTACAAAGGTAGAGTGGGTTGATCTAAGTTTATTTTAAGTCCCGTCTTTCTTCATTGACGTGTTTTGTGTCTCAAACTGTGTGTGCGTGTGTTTGCGTGTGCATGCGTGAGTGTGTGGCCTGAGGAATAGTCAGCTGACATCTGTAAAACCGCTGCAAGGCAAAGGGCAAATGGAGGCAATTTGCAGAAAGACAACAGTGTTGAAGTTCAGTAATGGATGACCTCAGTCTGCTGCATACATTTCTGTAATGTCACAACACAGCTGTACGCCAGCTGCTCTGAATCCCACCCATAGTTAAATAGTGCACACACATCAGGATCTTTTTTTTTTTCGGAGCTGGATTGTTGCTTGTCACCAACTTGAAGTTACATTGAATTATTACAGCATAATTATATTTACATCCATTTATTGTTAATGTGACATGAGCAGTTATTTGTGAGAACATAAGTCAGCCACAGTAGTACCCTGATTCTGCCAGCGGTTCAATAACCAAGGCAGTCTCATTTATATTCACCCTATGTCAAACTAGCGTTAACCTGATGATTGATTGTTTTATACATATCAAGAAAAGTCAACTATTCCAAGAGAAATGGCTGTAGAAGAAAAATGTCAGTGCACCGCGGCGGGACTATGGTTTATGTTGCTCATTTGCTGTATATTGAAAAGCCCTTCAGAGAACACAGCGGCTCGCTGTGATGAATTTCTTGCCATTTAGTTTTTCACAAATAGCGCCAGCATTCTGCTTATGTCTGCACCTTGGTAAAATGAAGTTTAATGAAGTGTGGAGAGGGTTCTTGGAATAATATATCAGTGTTTGCCTTGTGTGTGTATAGCTCTGTTGTCCTGACCATGTCACACACAATGTGGCCAATCGGCTCTTATGACAAACTGTGAAGCAAGACTGAAACTCATTCAGGTCCGTGTGTGTTTGCGCGTGCGTGCGTGTGAGTGTACAACAAAATTCTAGCATGACATGAAATGGAGGTAGTTGTGGGAGCTGCACGGTCCTTTCCCTAAAAATGATTGTAACATAAGAAGTGTGAGATCCTGTTTAAGAGTTATCAGTGTTTGTTACACCTACACCATGAACTTTTGTGTTTACAGTCATTTCTCGAGCCAACGTGAGCCACTTTGTTTTTAGTTTGTGTGCCAGGCTCATTCTTGAGAACATGAAATCTCAAGATTTCTGCCTTTTGATTTGGTACGAATTTTCAGTTCCATTCGAAGGCGAACTGGTCATAGATTGTCATCATAGGTCAAAAGTCAATTTCAATGTGACCTTACAAATCAAGTTTTCAGACTTTTAAACACAACATCTCAGGGATACCTTTTCACGATGCTACAGAGTTTCGATTGAACCTATTGAAGAAGAACTGATTATACTCCGAGAGGTCAGAGGTCAAGGTCATAATCACCCTATTGTCTTGTTAAAGTCGTATCTCATGAATACCTCCGTTCATTTGGCACAGTTTCTCACTTGGACTCAACGATGGCCTCATTAGAATGTGGTGGCCATAGGACATAGGTCATGGTCCCTGCAAACTTGTGTATAACTTTACATGTCAACTTGCTCTCGCACACTCGGTATATTTTTGGGGTCAACGGGTAAGATAACGGTGGTCTTACATCATGGTTTTGGTTTCTTGGACATGACATCTCACGACTGCCTTTATATTGTGGCCACACAACATGAAACACAACTTCATTTGAAGCTTGCAGCTTCCACCATGTCCTCACACACTATCCCTTTGTGGGTGAGCTAGAGGCCCTTAATGGCAAGCATATCAATGGGCTGGCACTTTTACCTTGTGCTGTGCCCAGAAAACAGCCCACTTACTATTCACCGAAGCCTGCTGCACTGTCCCCCTTTTCAGGCCGGCAGATATTTTTGTTGCGGTAATTTTTGTTGTTGATTTCATTTTTCGTTTTTGTTGGTCCTTCCTGTCATTGGTCAGATTGATCCTCGTACGGATGTGCAGAGTATTTTCAGTGTGCAGACGACGCAAGGGGCGGGGCTATAGGTAAAGGTCGGTGCAGTCAGAGGTCGATGTACTGCTGGCGGAAAGGTCAGAGCCTAGAGGAGAGTGCACCTGCTGGATCCAGGGTTCCACTGCCAAAGCCTTTGCGGCAAAGGCAGTGAACAGGAGAAGATGGGAGGAGTGTGGATGGAAGGCTGGGGGGTGGAGAGTGGGAAGTTCATGAGCTGGGGGGGGGGGAACCAATAGCACAGAGCATGATGGCAACAGTGAAGTTGATCACATAACTGTGTGTGTGTGTGTGTGTGTGTGTGTGTGTGTGTGTGTGTGTGTGTGTGTGTGTGTGTGAATTCATATCTATGTATTCTGTGGCCGTGTGCATTAGCAAGTCACATGAGCTATCTCCCCTGTCCTGCAGACTTATCACTGCAGAGTTGGTCCCTCTGCTAATGGAGCCATCTTCATTCTACTCTGGGAGTAAGAGAAGCAGTCAGGAGGGAGGGAGGGAGAGCGAGCGAGCGAGAGAGAGAGCGAGAGAGAGAGAGAGAGAGAGAGAGAGAGAGAGAGAGAAACGAAGGCCCCGGATGAGGACTGATGCAAATGTGCGAGACACTGAGTGAACAACATCACAGAGGACAAGTGTGAAACAACTGAAAGCGAGAGGAGCAGATAGCTGAGGAAAAACACAGAGGGAGAGAGAAGTAACAGTCGGGCAGCAGAGAGCGAGGGGTGAAGAAAGCAAAGGAGGGAAAGCAAGTGAGCACTGAACTGCGTGTCATTGGCCCCCTGGCGTGAACAATCCATCTCAAATTGATCTTCCAGCTCGGCCCAGCAGGGCATTCTGAATCAATCTCAAATTGATCTCGGTGCCAGAGGTCGGGAAAACTAGCAGTGGAGCTTATCAGAAATATAGTGGTGCTGGGAGGATCTGACAGGGAAACTTATCACACTGCACAACAGGAAATGGGCTCTGAGCCCCCGGGGCAGCAAGAGGACGAGCCTGCTCCCTGTGCGCCGGCACACACACACACACACACACACACACACACACACACACACACACACACACACACACACACACACACACACACACACACACACACACACACACATACATGCTCACACAAACTGTGTCTCAGCGTCTACCCAACTCAACTGCCACACTATACATGCTCCCCTGTGTTCAGACATTGTGTATAGACACATAAGCAAACACACTCTCGCATCCTGCACCGCAGCTTCAGCACACACACACACACACATACACACGCACACGCACACACACACACCCAGAGGCTACCTCCGAAAATACAAAGCTTTTTTTTCCCCAGCACAATGTGTCGATATATTTTAAGTTAGACAGGTAAGATACGAGGCCTGGAGCTCCTAATGACTTATAACGCATTTAATGTGTCCTCAGCACGGCTGTGTGAGAGGCCGGGGGAGAAAACGATCAATACACACCGCCATGCAGTTAGAGCGTCAGTCAGCTTAAGGGAGCACCCTGTCTCTCCAGGCCCAGTAAAAATAAAAGCACGTAAAACAATCATTCAAAAGTGACTCACACCAAACAAGATGTCTGGGAACATGCGGGTTCTTGTCTGGCGCAGGAGAGTTGGAGCTCAATACACAGCCCACTGGTTCCGGAGAATGTTAATGTTAAAATTAAGAGGCAATAAAAACAGAATTGGCTGCTGAAGAAAATCTGTAGTTATTGTCGACTTTATTGTGCTGCGTTCACTGTATCACGGCCAGCGTTTGTTTCTAAAGCTGCCTCCAATAAACTACATACATTTCCTGTGCATTTTTAAATTGGCTGTACACAATTAAAGCAGCTACAGACGTTACGTTTTGGAGTTCAACACTTCCTGGAGGAAGATTGTTCAGGAAATAAATAGTAACTAAGTAGGCGCGTTGATCATTCTTTGAACATGCTAGAGTCGAGAAACTGGAAGTATGAAGAACAGGCTGACTTAAAAAAAAAGATAAGGGAGAAAAAAGACTTTTGACTCGGACACTTTGAGGAGTTCATACGTCTCATTGTGTCGCAGTGAGCCATGCAAACATTTTTGCGTGAATGTTGCAGACATCATTTCAAAGTTCATGTCAGAAAATATCTGGGCCGTTTGTGGACTTGTGCTGTTGCTCACATTTCCTCGTTGCACGGGTCACCAGATTGAAGCCGGCAGCGGTGTCACCGAGCAACGATCAGTGACCGAAATGCACCGAAAACTCCAAAGTTCATTTCTGACGAGCGAGGGAGCTGCAGATTGCCACAGGGGTGGGGTGAGGCGAGCGATGTGATGTAGGCAGTGCAGTGGAAAAGAGTGAGGGCTGAGCGTCGGGCTGTTTGAGCAACTCAGCATTTGCGAGGCAGCTGGAGAGACCTTTTACTGTGGCCTGGGCTGGAAAAGCTCTCTGTCAGCACCGGGGGAGGGGGGGGGTAATGGGGGTTAGTGGGGTGGTTTGGGGTGTGTTGAGTGCATGAAATAATTGGGAGTGAGTGGGAAAGTGTAAAGAATTCTATAATGCACATAAGTGATTGTCAGCGCCAGTTACCCAACTGCGCAACTATGTCTTTATGGTGCATTGAAATCGTTTCTTTGTGTCATTGCTGGATTTGATGTGAGTTATCACTGCACCTGTTTTGGATCTGTATGTTTGTAATGTTCTATTATCTGGTCCTGTTGTAATGCCATTGCGCTATTTCAGAACTAGCATTACGTTCCACATCATTATCCTGAGTGCTGGGTATTATATAGAGTGCTCTTCTTAAAGAGGCTTCTCCGTGGTGCAGAGTGATGGGAGAAATCTCTGTGTTCATCACACCTGGTTTATCTTCGGCAAAGAATTGATGGGAAAACAAATGTGTTATTTTAGAGTTCTGTGAAGCAATAGCACTCAAATCCGTACCTTTCCACATATAATCTGTGTACGGCGGTTTGACAGTAACAACATCAGCTGGAGTGGTGAATAGTTATGGTCGGAGACTACAGCGTTTTCTGAACAATTTGAGGCTGTCAACCTAGTAGCGACACTCATTAAAATGGAAAATCCCCTAAATGGTTCAAATAGATCGCCTTTGATGGTTGAATGCGTAACGCATCCAAATTGTGCCAAATTGAATACATGGAGAAAACCCCCCATTTAAAGTACAGATGCAGAGTGAGAAGCTGGGTAAGAGTTTTTGGTCACAGTAGAACTTTTGAATAATGTGTGATGGAACCCAGCCGCTCCCATGAGTCAGTCAGTGCTGTGATACAAAGACTGATGCATATTTGAAGGCAGATCATTAAGAGGACTCCCTAGTGTGGTCCGGCAGTCCTCTTACTGCCGTGCCAAGTGCATAAACCCTCTGCTGACCAACTCATGCTAATTAATGCGAGTGCAAAGACAAGCCAGACATGTTCTCTGATATTTAGCTGTTCTCAGACACACACACACACACGCACACACACGCACACACACACACACATACCGCGAGCATCACCATTTAATAGTCAACCACCTTCACAGCTTCACACTTCATTTATTCCCATAGTCAAATCTGCCATACCCACTGAGCTATCACCCTTCAAGTATTGTACCTGCTCCCATCTGTAGTGTAGAAGGATATTTGAGAAGATATTTTTTGTTTTGATTTTAACATTCACTGTGTTCCTTTATTCACTTTGATTTGGACTGCATATGTTGTCTTTGACTTACGCTAAAAAAAATAAGGGACGCCCTTGAAGGCATAAATCAGGACAGCTATGAAATGAGGCGGGGTGAAGATTCTGGTTTAAGAGTAAATAAGAAAGGGACAGACAAAGGGAGAATCAGAGCACCCTTGGGCTTCTCACTGTTTTATTGATATTGATGATCCTCCTCAATTGAAAATAAAACACTTATACTTTGCACTCAACTCTGCTCGAATCCCCAAGCCTTATTCCAACCACAAGACTTCTTCACTCAAAGATGTTTGACTACATTCTGAGATATCCTGAGAAGAATGACATTTGACACAACAATATATGTACAACAATTTACATATGATTTGTTTAATCTGGGAAAAACTACTGTCGTATAAAAAGGTGAAGGCACTTCGGGTATGGCATCACTACACAATGCTAACAAACAAGCAGGAAGTAGAAACCAACAACTACACATATGGTTCTCTGGGACATTGCCATGATGATGACGCGGCTCATAATTTCTTGTACGCCTTGAATCAGGAGTAGCTCCCTCACCCTGCTGACTTTTCAGTATTGGATCTTAATCCAAATAATGGACAGAATAATTTTGAACGCCATGTAGAAAACATTCATGGCTGTAATAACATGTTAACCATAGATGGTCACTGCTGATCATTGGCAGTTAAACCCATGTTGTTGTTGTTTGACAAGGGAGTGAGTGAAGAATAAACATGTTTCATATTTACTAAAAAGCCATGTGGGTAGGAGAGGATCTTCTACTCGTCTCCTTCCTCTCCTCTCATCATGTTTCACACATCGCGTTTGATTCTTCCTCCTCTCTCACGATCAGTGATTTCAGCAAATGAGGCAAACACGGGGAGGTTGTGGACAGACGAGGGCCGGTGTTGGCTGAGATGAAACTTTTGTCCAGTGAGGATCACAGACTGCAGTGTGAGGTTGACTGAGCAAATGTCAGTCCTGTCGATCACGGTTAAAAACACAGACGGTCCTCAGGAGGCCCATTGTGAATGGCAGCTTATTATTTGCTCCAGATTTCCGCCTAAATGTTCTGATCCTCCATCGCTGTCCGAGAAGAGAAAGGGATTTGTCTGGCAGCGTGACAAAGTTTGACTCCACACACACACACACACACACACACACACACACACACACAGAAGCACACGAAAACCTTTGATATTTTCTATGACAGCGTCTTGTCTTTTTCACTTTTAATTTTTGCCGGAAAGCGAAGAAGTTAATTTTAGCTCGTGCAGCTTTGCCCTTCATGCAATTGAGCCGAAATGACTTTTAGCTTTTAATTCTTCAATAATTCCAGGACAACAGCACAGTTCAGGACGCGGGGACGTTGCAGGGGCTCGACAGAGATGAAAAGACTGTGAGGATTAATTACTCCGGGCAGCCTCTGGTAACCTTTTTAACTTTGTGCCCCATTTGCCGGGGTTTGACGGGGGAATAGTCACCCGTGTTAGAGGAAGAGCCTTGATATCCATGCTCCCCGCGCTCTCTGCCAGTAATGGGTACAGGGAGGGGTGGGGCTCGCGCATGTCGCTTGTCACCTTGCCGCCGTGTAATGCTTCTAATTATCTCTAAGTATCCTGAACTCTGAAATTTCCAATTACTGCTCCCAGCGAGACCCCGCACTTTTGATGAATGCCGCCGAACCAAAGCGGCGCATCCTCCTGGAGAGAGGCCACATATGCACATACATCGTAAGGGGAAGTGCGTACGTGCGCTGCATCGCTAACATGCAGATGACACGTCAAGCAGCCCTCTCTTCCAACGTTCTGTTGGCTCGGCAGCTTAAATTCTGAATTCTTTGTCTATGTTTTTTTCCCGAAAAAGCAAAAAAAAAAAAAAAACAGTGGCTGGGTTGGTTATGTGCAGTTGCAGATGGTCTTTTAAGTCATGCACAAGAATTGGACTGATCCCACTCCAAACACTCTGCCTCCAGGAGGATTAGGCCGCATTGTCAGCGCTCGGGAAACACACTCCTGCAGCTCATACGCATGGGGTTAAAGCCACACTTATGCACATATTTATGGTGTGAAGACAAACCCACACCCACACACTGACTGAATTCGCTGCAGAAATGTAAGCCATACCCTCCTCCCTTCATTTAAATTCATAGGCTGGAGTTTCGGCTGCTTGGATCTTTGTATATTTCCGCGTCAAACAGAGGTCAGCTGCACCTGATCACACTGGGTTTCGCGTTGAAATGTGTTGCTTTTTTTACCTGCATCAACAAAACACAGCATGTGTCCCTTATTTATTTATTTACACCTCATTCAGGCTTTAATCACAGTAAATGCCTGTAACACTAGCTGTGATTTGAAAGGCAGATTATGTTAATCTTTTGTTTGGACAATCCAGCGCAATTAAATGTCTCCACTCTTCTCATCTTCTTGCGTCCCCCGTCTCCTCTCCTATCATCTCATCTCGTCTTTCTTTCCCTTTCTCGTTTCTTCCCTCTCGTCTCCTCCCTTCTCATCTCCTCTCCTCTTGTCACCCCTCGCCACCTCTCTCCTTGCTCTCTTTTCTTCTCCCATCTTCGTGACCTCTTGTCTCTTCCCCTTCATCTCCTTTCATCTGGTGTCCTCTCTGTTTAATTTCCTCTCATCTCCTTCCCTTTTTGTTTCCGCTCCTCTCCTCCCCTCGGTTCCCCTTGCCGTCCTCTTCCTCGTTTTGTCTCGTCTCCTCTGCCCGTCCTCAATCCTACGCGTGAAATCTTTTAAAATCACTCCCCTTTATAACTCATTGTATCAAACTGACAGATTCCACTTTCCCCATCAGTCACCATGCGTTCCCGCCACATCAGAGCTCAGATTAAGAGGAATTGCTCCCTTACATATTTTGGTTGGTTGGTGAATGGGTTGGAAACGGTGATGGAGGCAGTGCCGCGCCTCATGCCTGCCCCTGCTGATCCTACAAGCCCACTGCATCAGTCAGGAATGTCCACACCCTGACAGCTGTGGGAGAATCTGACTCATTCCCCTTTCTGTCCCCGTCCTCCCTCCACAAACGCCCCATTCCTCTTTTCCTCCGCTATTCTCCACTTTATCCGCTCTGCCAGTGCAGATGTTTACGTTCCATTTGCCCTTCCTGATACTGATTCTGATTGGATTTTAAGAATTATTTATTATTACGTACAATTTCAACACTGTATGGGATTAACAATGTTGTTGTGGGGCCTTGCTCACTTTAAAGCCTTTTGGGAAAACATCTATGATCTGTTATCTATGAATGATTTATTATCAAAAAACAGTTGAGGGTTAAAGTTAATAATTAAGGGTAAAAACAATTATAACTTTGTTTAAATTTGGGTATTTCTACCAGTCCACATAGGGCCATTGGGTCTGTGTCAGGGCAGGTGACACTGCAGCAGGGTAGGAGTGGGATTCGAACCAGTGACCTTTGCATCCAGAGGCAAATACTCTGTCCGCTGAGCCACTGCCACCCATTGTAAACTGTTTAAATGTCACAAATGCCAGAAATAGGTACTTGTTGACATGGTTGTCGTAAGCCCTTTGCAACTCTCAGCAGTGAGTCAGCGCTTTGTTCCACTAACCCAGACGAGACCGATGGGAAAGTGACTCCTCGGTCTGGTCATGTTTGCTTTTGTGGATTAAAAGCCACAGATGAGTCTATATTGCTGCTGCGGTTTGTACCCGTGTCACTTTCTCTCATCGATATCTGCTTATTCAAAAACGTGCCTTCACGTGAGTGACATTTAAAAAAAATTTTTTAAAGTCCCATGAAGTAAGCACAAACATAGAGAGTATTCTGATGGATAAAGGACCAAACTGGAAACCATCCTCCTCCCGTGAATCCCTCTCCTCCGGTTCACCTGACTCGTCCCCGTCGCTCTGGTCCCGCGCTGCAGCTCCGCTGCCGTGATGGCAGCCCACTCCTCCTCAGCTCCTCTCTCCGACGGTGCGACTGCAATCAAATCTAAAGGGCCATCAGCCATTCAGAGCCACTTAAGCTGAAGTGAAGAACGATGGGTGTAATCTGACACGTAAAGCTCTGTATTTTCTCAGAGGGAATTCATTGCTCTCAGGCTGTTATTTAACCTTGATGCATGTAAGGATAAAAATTGATGAGCTCCTCGAGGTTCTATTACTGCGCGGGCTCTCGTGGTACGACCCGCAGCTGTATATCACCGCCCTGTGGGACGTGCGCTATGTCCACACGCCGCAGACCAGTGCCCTGGCAGTAATGGATGTCAAGGAGCAGATTAGGTGGTGATGTGTTATTGATTGGCTACTTTCCTTCACACCATTGATTGCAGCAGCCGAGTGTGTGATCGTCGCATGTTTAAATGGCTTTTCAGGAAATAATAGTGATGCTCTTTGTCCAGCGTTACGTCTCCCTGGGGACGAGATGTGATATTCTGCAATTATTCAAGGGATGTGAACCGTTCAAAGATAAAAACAACCATACAGGTGTCAGTTAATGGAATGCGGGTAAATCAAAGTACTGCATCACAACAATCCTTTATATCCTATATTATCATGAGGGAACGATGCTATGTTTCTGTTACCGGACATGGAACCAGAGGGGTCACAGGGAGCCTTTAAGTATAGTGTCAGCAGTCTGGTGGTTGGCACGTAGCATGGAACTGTTGAGAGTGAGGAAATTGTAGGAAAAGATGTTATCAATTCAAAATAATCTATATCTATTTGCATGTGAAGGAAGATTTTACAAATTTGACATTGATAAATGATGTCTTGTACATGTCTAAAATGCACCAACATGTCAATATATTTTATATCTTTTAAAATATTGCTGTTGACAAACAAGGATTGTTATGTTATGCTGTAGTTTTTAAATCGCACACACACACACACACACACACACACACACACACACACACACACACACACACACACACACACACACACACACACACATATATATATATATATGCACCTCCATGTCTCCCACCTCTAAAATGAGTCAAATTAATTTAATTTTAGATAATTAATAATTATTTTTCTTATGACTTACTTCTCCAAAAAGCTTTTACGATGTTGTCAGAAAGGACATTTATTTTAGTTCAAGATTTCTGCATCCGGATTTAATCTCCGCTGAACTTTGAACACACTGTTTACCGGCTCTTTGCGCAGCCGTGGTGGAGCCTGCAGCCTCAGGACTGTGTGGACTCTGTCGTCCTACAGTCTGTTTGCCTCAACTCATTTACGGCAGATTTATTTCAACAGCTTCAGAAGTCAAACTGCATCCAGCGTCAACGCAGCACAAGTGAACAGCCCAATCCAAACAGGCAGGATTAGAGCAGACTTTGCACTCCTAATATGGCGTGTTAGATTAATTATAATACAAATAACATAACTGATATGAATCTAAGTGAAAAATTCACTTTCATCTAATCGTATTTATGACTATTGACATAGTCGTAGACGTAGTCTATAAATAAAAATAAAAAAAAGGAGCAGCGCGCATGGATTTAAAGAAATAAAACCAGGCAGAGGAAATGATTCTGATTGTGAGTGAAATGAAGAGAATAACAGTGACGGTGATTAAATGAAAGGCTAAGCGGGAGTAGATTAGCTCCGAGTTTGTCCTTAGAGAGCGTCTGAGAGGGAGAACAAGCAGCCAGCATCCCCTTCATCTTCCCCTCGTCCCCCATCAAAGCTGCCCCACTTTCATCTTCATCATACTCACCCTCGGCTTCCTCTGCTCTCTCTCTCTCTCCCCCTCTGTCTCTCCTCCAACAGTCAGTCCGTCAACACAAATGTTGTTGTCTCATTTATGGTGGCACAAGATGAAATATTCCCAGCAAACCACTGAGCAGCAGACTGTGTCAGTGCGTCCTGAAATACAGCGCCTTTACATCTCCTTTGATGAATTAGCCACCCGAGAGAGATGCTCCTGGTTTGGCTGCAGGTCTGTGCCGAACATGTGGAAACTGTTTGATCAGTGGATTCAAGTGAGTTTAGTCTAGTTCTCTGTAGCATTACTGAAAACTACGAAACCCATTTCTGTTACATTTTGTGGAGGGGTGAGCCGTGACCCGGCAAACCAATTGAATTCCAAAGGGGATTTGAATGAAAAGGCAGATCCAGGACACAAAACAAACAGCCTTGGGAGCGCTATGGACTCTCTGTGTCCTTCTTTTGTGCTCATGACTCACCAGAACTAAAACAGTGGCTTGTGTTCTGTGTATTCAGGAAATGTTTTTTTGTTTGAAAAAATTGGTATTCCACAGCAGAGTGGGTGCTGCTTATCATAAAATTAGTTTTTTAGAGCTGTTAAAATGTCTCGTCTGCGCTTTTCATTCGACTTCCCATTTAGGGTGGCAGTCAGAGTCTGATTAGCGACGTCGCTTTTCGGTACATTCTCACATCAGCTAAGACTGGTCTGGTTGGCCAATCAGAGCAGTCTATAGGTTTCTCTGTGAGGGAGGGACAGAGGCTCTGTAGAGCACTTCAAAAATGGAGTGAAAGCAGGAGCTGGAGCAGTGGACAGTGTGAGGAGACAGCTGAGACTATCGACCTGTTCTATTGATGACACTGGTCAAATCCAATGACAAAAGAAAGAGGTCTCGTTTAAAGCGAAAGCCTCAAATAGCATAAATACATGCATACTACTGTCTATGTTCAGCAAACAAAGCATTTAGTACAGCACACATACACACTGAATGAATGAATGAAAATGTATTTCAGACAAAAAAGAAAGGCCAAACAAAATAAAAGCACTTTATAAATTATATTCCAACACTGCAGTGTATCATACATCATAGATATCAACTCTCCTATATGTTATTTAAAGAAAGGGTAAATAACAAGGATACCCCCCCGACCTTGATCCCCACTAACATCTTATATAGTATTTATTGGCTGAGGTAATAAATGTGGGACTTCAAATAACGGAACGGCAACACTTGAGATGTAAAGCTCTTGATGCATACTGGATTCATGGCAAAGGCAAATTCTAATATGATAGGTATTATTCTACCGATTGTCAGAGAAAATGTTTTCTAGATGGTCCTTGAAGTATTTGTGTGGCTGGACTCCAGAACACTTGACAGTAGAATAACAAATCATTGCCAGCTGTGGTCAGATGTGGATTTTGGCACAGAAAGCTAGAGAAAAGAAAGATGGCGCTGCACAGTGAAACATTATAAACCTTGACTGAGATCTGCCCTTGATGCTCCACGCTCTCCTCTTTTAATGAAATTGTAAAACATTTTCAATACTTGTTATTTGTTAAGTGTGAGTCGGGTCTGTCTGGTTTGTACCAATCTCTCCTGACCTCTGCCATTCGATCACAACAGACACGTCGTTGTGGGAGTCACCGCCTGGACTTTAAGAGGCAGTGAAACCCAGAGGGAACATGGGAAGGCCAATAAGTGTCTTGGCCTCATCCCAGCTGTCACCAAATCCTTCTCATTAGCTCTGGTGCATTTGAATAATTGGAGGAGAAGGCAGTGCCCCAATGGAACAGAGGATCAATCCATCCACATGGTTCTAATGTTTTGAAAGGCCCAGTTTAGTGGTGAAGCTTTCAGTGGCACAGGCCTCTGTCAGACACATTGTGTCTGTCAAGTAAGGACAGGGAAGATTCCTGTGCTGATGACGTTTGCCAGACCTCGATCTGGATGTATTTGTCAGGATTAAAGGCATAGTGTGTAGGATGAAATGACGCCTCACCGCTGCCCTGCAGTGATGCGAGACGCGAACAAGCTGGTTCAAAAAGCCAAATCTTCTCAGCTTTTGTTTTTCATTTCTATTTGATTCCAATGAGTTATTGATGCTATAAGAATGAGGTTCGAGTTGATTTACACGATTGACAACTGAGACCTGCGATGGGTCAGGTACGTGTGAGCGGTAAAGCTGCCGATGGCCCAGCAGACAGTGGCTCAACTCTAACTTGAATCCTCGTCAGTGGGACGTGGGGTGTGGATGTGTCGTCTATCTTCATTCACAGCCTGTGCTTTCAAGCAGCTGTGGGAGAGCGGTGACTCACAGGAGAGAATGTTTATGTCATCACGATCATTTACGAACACGAAAAATCAGGAATGAGTGAAAAAGGGGCCGTCTGCCACATCTGATGGCCCCGAGTCTCGCCGTTTCTCTTTGCATTGTTTTCTGCCGTCGAACACTCGCTCACCGTACACGGCTCTGAAGCGGCAGCAGATGGAAGATAGGACTGTCAGCAGCAGGACAAACTCATCTTTGCAATCCCATCGTGGAGAACGGGACCATCACTCACAGTCTGCAGACAGCATTTGTCCGTGTGACTGATGTTGCAACAGGTGCGGATGCCGAATCGAATGCGACACAATGGGGAGCATATAAACACTCGTAAAGCGCCAGCGCACATAAATCATCAGGTGTGCGTTCATAAATGTGTCGTCACTGTGCACGCTGGGAGGTTTCGCTGCTCACACATTCGTAGACTGGGCGGCGGCATGGTGGTCAACAGTGTCACTTGGCAGAGGGAAGGTATTTGGTTCGAGTCCCGGGTTTGCCGGGGTCGTAGACTGTCGACTGGAGTGGATTTAACTCCGAGTCGCACTTGGTTAGCTGGAGACTACGGGAACAGGGAGTGTGGGACTCAGAGACATCTAGTGGTAGATGTGCTGGTTGTGGCTGAGTATTCATCACCCGTCACTTTCCAGGCCTGTAAGAGAACTTGGAGTAGGCTTCAGACATCGTTATCCAGTAATCTGGGTAACGTGGTATTTCTACCAGTACACGTAGTGCCATTCGGCCGAGTGGGATTCGAACCAGTGACCTTAGGCACAGCAGCAATACGGTGGTGGCATTCTAGAGTGAGTCGATAGTACGGCAGTAGCTCAGTCAATAGGGACTTGGGCTTGGAAGTGCAAGTCCAGCACGGACCAAATGACTGTGGGCCGGTTGCTGGAGCAGTGCCAGCTCCTCCTCCTCCTGAACACTGCCGAGGGGCCCTCGAGCAAGGCACGAACCTCCAATGGCTCAGGGCGCCTGCAT
>JAFBJT010109194.1:128520-133520 GCA_016785325.1 Chascanopsetta lugubris
ATATTTGAAGCAAATTAGATATAATATGTCTTTATAAAAGATTATGATGGTTCTCTGACACTTCTTATCTGTAGTATTTGTATATATAATCAATGGCTGTGATCTAAACCCAGAAACATATGAGACAGAGGAAACTGTGTCGAACATTGTGTCACATTATAGGTGTTATTAATAGTGCTCGTTGTGTGACCCTGAACGGGCCCGTATAGGAGCTACAGGAAGACTTATTGTGTTGCATGTGTGTGTGTGTCCTCTGCGGAGAGTTTTTTGCGGTTGTGGTATTCATCTCACTGCCGTGGGACCAAGAGATGTGTTGAAAGGGGAAGAGGAAGAGACTGGAATCTGGAGTAAAGACGAGAAAAATGAAAACAGATAAGAGGCGAAGGTGACAAAAGAAACAAATACAGGGGGAGAGAGGCAGACACACACACACACACACACACATACACACATATACTGTGAAAGTGAGCTGTGTGAGTAATACCAAAGCCGCTCTTATGGAACTAAAAACCAAAAAGGTCAGCGTGTCTGTTTGAGAGGACCATTCCTCAGGGCTCCATAGCTTGATTTCCTTGTTTTCTGCTCTTGCTTTTTTCCTTTTTTGTACTTTTTCTCATGTTTTCTCTCTATGTTTCTTGCCCCCTTCACAAGCTGAGGGCATTTAGTTTTGGATTGTGACACCCGAACTATCCTCTGGGCGAGCTCCGTGGCACAGAGGGCAATAAAGGGCAAGATATCAAGATGGAAGAAAGATTTCTCCGTTGAGTCATGTAATCCAGGGAGGTTAAACTGTCCTTTACGCGTAAAGCTTCTTACACCTTCTCCTCTCCTCCTGCCTCTTGTCTCGCCCTCTTTCTGTCTGTGCCCCCTCTCTGTTCACCGATGATGTCACCGATGCAGAGATAAATATGTTGCTTTAAAGACCTGCTTGCTGCTGAGGGACAGTCCGCAGTGCGGAGAGGTGGAGGAGGGAGCGAAGGAGGGGAGGTCTGGCAGAATGAAACGATGCGAGATGCACGGACGAACGGAGCGACGTGAACTTAACCCTGCTGTGATCGCACTCAATGAGAGCAGACATTTAGTGGTGCGTAGGGGGAGTTATTGTTGTGTCGGTTGTTGGGGTCACACATCTTTAGACTTTACAGTCAAAAGGCACAATCGTGAAAGTCAACATGATGATTACTAGTGTGAGAGTCACACTGGCCGCGTGAGCACCGCACAGCAGCTGAAACCATGCATGTGTTCCGCCGAGGAGCGGCAGTTTGGTTTTTTGTATGATCCCTGTATATCCTCAAATGAAATGTAAATCAATGCAGAATTATTTAGGTAGTATTATAGTATTTTTCAATTAATTTTTTTTAAAATAAATACCGGGACACTGTGGTGATAATCAGAACATTTAGTCCCATGCTAAAAATGAAGCTTGTTAAAAGCACTCTGCTATTTCTTTGAAAGTGGTACAGGAAGTGAAATCCACAATGATGATACTATACCTCAGAAAAATATTACAACTGATGGAGTTGTGAACTTTGCATTTAACCATTTATTGATAAAAGACAGTGTGGGTGAATCTTAAAAGATGGCAGAGTTCAAAGAAAGGGTTTCCAGTCGGCAGCTTGATGGGAAAACACCTGTTGCGGTGGCTTCCCTTCATCTTGCAGCATGATGTTGTCACAGTGGTGGGCGCCTTCTTTTTTACTCGTTGACTTTTGACACGTTGCACCGCAGCTGAGCCTCCCTGACACCGTGACGCACCGGTTAACTGTTGATTTGCCGAGCATTGGAATTCCTCTGAATGGAGCAACACACGTAGTTCCATTGTATTTCCCACCAGTCTTCTCCTGCGATGATGTCGCGTGGTTTGCTGCGATGACGCCTACGAGCTTCATCACGGAGCAATACATCAAAGACTTGGCCATAGCCGAGTCATCTGTGTCTCGCTCCTGAGCCGGCTTCATGCTTTAAATATGCCTGGGTGCCGAGTCACAAATCAGGTGGATAATGACCATTTCCTCGCACATGCAGGTGACCACGCCCTTCCATATGCAGGCGGGCGCTCATAAACTTCAGCAAACAGCCACAGAGCGAGCGGGCTGTTTTGGTGTGGGGAGATGTCGTGCAGCCGGGGTGATTTATAGCCTGCCAGCTCATCCCTAGATGAATTCTCCCATGAATCATTGCACCTGCAGTGGTGATGGCAGCGGGGGCTGTGTCACTGGCTGCTCCCTTTGTTGGGCCCCGCACGACTTTGTTTGGACTGAATTGTTTCTTCTTCACGCTTGGTGTCGCCTCTCTCCAAAGTTCATTTTATACACCGTTTTATGCCGGTCTTTGTTTTTCACGCTGGCATATTTGATTCATGTCGGCCCAACCTGCTGCTGACTCCTGCGACATGGATGGAGAGAGTGTGACGCCTCCATACTATGTGTGGCTCGCCTAATCCAGTACAAAACAATTATACAGATATACGTGTGATTCATTAATATCTATATAGCATTTGATTAGAAACAAACATTAACACGTCAAAATATGACTAAACTACGTTGTATACTTTGTTGACGCCTACGTTTTCTAATATCACAACTTCTTATTCAAGGTGACAGGAAGTTTCACCTCGGTTCTCTTTTAATCATATCCACTTCAAATGTGTAACTAACCCTAACCCTAACGTGGGACATTGTGGGGTTCAGTATCTTGCATGCGAAGTGGGGGGGGGATGCCGGAATCAAACCCCTGCCCCTCTGGTCAGAGGACAGGTCCTCTAACCCCTCAGCCACAGCTTCCCTAGATTGGATACTCCCTTTGTACTGTATTGTTCGTATAGTAGTATCAATCATTGTATCCCTTAGATATTGTACTACGCCTGCATGTGCTCGGTTTTGCTGTTGTGCTCAGCCTCTGCTGTGTCCTCATCCTCAGAAAATGTGTGTGTGTGTGTGTGTGTGTGTGTGTGTGTGTGTGTGCGTGTGTGTGTGTGCGTGTGCGCGCGTGTGTGTAAGTGCTGAGCTGCGTTTGTTTAAGGCCAGATATTTGCTTGGTAAAAACGCAGACACAGCGCAACTTGGACACTCTTGTCAAAGTTGGTCGGGCGTGGGAAGCCGAGGAGTTTGCTTAAGGATTTTCTGCCTCCCGGTCTTTAATCACAATGCTAATTAAAGTTTGCTGGCTAATTGTGGCTGAGATAGTGTTCCTACAGGCCGCCCACTTCTTTGAACTAGTACCTTGGCTAATTACGGAGCTAATGGTCTGTCGGTCTCCGCTGCTGTGGACGCAGCTCCAATGCATGCAACGGTAAACCCAATCCCACTCTGCACTCATCAGTACTGGTCCCACTGGGGCTTCCCAGGAGGTTCAGGCCTCTGCTCCGACCCAGCGGTGAGACTGTAGCATGGAAATCCATCTTGTTAGTGCGCCGGCTCCTAAGACTTCTGTCTACCGGTGGTCGTCTACACAATGAACCCACATCAGCCTGAAGATGACGACAGACTTCTTTCACGCTCTGTCACTTCTCTCTACCTGTGACAGGTGGCGCTGACGGGCAGGTGTCCCGAGGCCCGACACTGGTGCGTGTTTGTGAACTCATCAGCCACGACGATGATTAACGGAGTTAATTTGACACGGCGAGGCTGTGATCATGCCGCGGGATGACAAGGAGCTGCTGGAAAGCTGTCAAAGTGCCGTCGCTGCCTGGCGCTCCTCGCACCTCGCCTCGCTCCCGTCCTTTCAAATCCCGGCGGATCAAGTCCCGGTGACACGCACACAGATCTTCCATACGCTGGTGGTTTAGCGCTTTTCGGTGGCACCTTGTCTGCAGAGTGTCAGATCTGAGTCCGTGGATCTTTTCATGTGTGGTGAGCTTTTCCATAACATCACATGCTGGGAGACCTGCGGGCGGCTGCATTGATGAACAAAGAGGTGGACTCGCTATAGGGATGAAGCGCACGTGACACATTCACGACGTGTAATTCCCGATTTACACCTCGTTTTCCCCAATCACACACTCGGAGCTTCTTCACTTCGTCATCCGGATGCGTGCCGAAGCTTTTCAAGCGCCATTCCCGAGTCACAAAGCCTCCTTTGAAACCTCCTCATTCAGCGCGGGCGCTCGCACGTTTTAAAGACCCGATCTAGTCTCGGAGTCTCGGATGTGCAATCCACGCAAACGTCTGAGGTTATTCAGCGCGTCGCACACAAAAGCACAGGGCCGACGCTCTGCGAAGACGAACATATCATAAACACGGCTTCCTTTAAATGCGAGTGAGGGAGCGAGCGCGTGTGTGTCAGCGTATTCCTGTCCTTTGCCTTTGTAATCGGATCCCTGTGATGTGTTGACTGTTTGTCAGATGAACCAAAGCCCTCTGTAGGCAACCAATGATAAACACAAGGGTAGGAAGAAAGAGGAGAGGGAGCGAGAGGGAGAGAGAGAGAGAGAGAGATGTATTTGAATTAGGGATTCCTCTTTCTTCTCGGCGCTGCTTTGAAGCTCAGGAGAAGCCTGGTGTTCGGATCAAGGACCCTATAAGAAATGGGATAAAGGAGGAAGGAGGGAGGGGGGAGGGGGAGGGGTGCAGGGAATGAGATTTCCCTCTGTGTGCGAATACATGCGGGCGTGTTCTGAGATTCCTTTACACATGCACGCTGACAGCTACACAGGGCATGTCATTGTGACGCCGCCGCATGTGTGATGGGCGTTTATGGCTGGATCACACGCGGCCGGCGCTCTCTTGATATTCACGCAGACACTCGCACCCGCACGTGCACATATATCTCGCTGATACCAAATCATGCCCGACTCCTCATCCACCATATCAGACCCTTGATTGAATTAGATCGGCATGTTTTTCGGCCCTAAGAGGATTCCTCCGCCATGCATTTTGTATGAGACCATAATCGCCACGGTTACCATCGCCGCCGCTATTCAGGGGGGGAGGATTATTAGCGCGGATTACAGGCGACTGTTTCAGAGAATCTTCGGAATAAAAGCCGCCCACGGCGCGAGC
>JAFBJT010109194.1:136020-141898 GCA_016785325.1 Chascanopsetta lugubris
GCATTTTTTTTTTACTCCTGTTTATTATATATCTGTATATCTTGTTACTGCTTAATGCATGTACCTCATTGCCTCGTACCTGTGACGTGCAATGACAATAATGTTAAATCTAATCTGATCTAATCAAATAAAAAATCTATTTAGGCAGAATGACATGCGCAGGGAACTTCCTGGATCTGATTCTCATTATACATCAATTACCAGTCAGGTGAAGTAGAGTGACATGGCGGGTACGAAACCTGCAATTCATTGCTATAGCTAAGTAGACAATAACCGGTTGTGTTTATAGACAGACGCCTTTATCTATTGATGTTTGTATAGAGTTAGTAATAGTACAAATAGTAGTTCATAAACAGAATGCCAGTCCAACATTGAATAACATTTAAATACTTGATTGCAAATTGTCTGATATACTTTTAAAATCTAGTTTATACAAACAACTGTAAAAGTCATTTTTTAAAAGAAGGTCTCTCATTCTACTCCAAGTGTTTTGCCTGTATCCGAATGAAGAAATTCCATCGGTAAATTCTGTTTGTTTGTGAGCCGTCATGGACTAATAGGTTCGATTTATTTGAAGTGCATGTGCACTGTATGTTGCTTCATTCTTCAGTTTGTTCCATTGTCCATAATCGTATATATTTCATGGTCCTCGCTGCTGCAATGACCCACTTTCTCCATAGGGATCATTAAACTTTCATCCTATCTTAAT
This sequence comes from Chascanopsetta lugubris, assembly GCA_016785325.1. NCBI lineage: Eukaryota > Metazoa > Chordata > Actinopteri > Pleuronectiformes > Bothidae > Chascanopsetta > Chascanopsetta lugubris. Next base: position 136,730 of record JAFBJT010109194.1, read on the forward strand.
TTCTCATGAAGCACAAACCTCAGGGCTCTCCTATCCGCTCACTGCCAAGCACAGCAGCCGCAACAGCCGCGATGGCTGAAAAACACCTCCACACAGGGCCCTGCATTGTGTTTTGTTTCGCCCCTCAGTGGAGACACAGGACATCAGGCAAGACCGGGGAAGAAAAGGGGAAGAGAGCAGGCGTGAGGAGGAATCATTATTAAGGGCTGGATGACTAATGACCTATCAAGTCAGGGCAACTTAGTCAAATAGGGAGGAAGTTGGGAGGTGAACAGGGGTGTGTGTGTATTTGCACATTTGAAGACGCAGGGCCAATAATAAACACGGAGATCTGCAGAGAGCTTTGCCTGCTCAGCGCGCGGCTGTTGTCACATTGATTCATGGCAGCGCTGCCTGTTTACATACAGTCGATTTGTAATAACATTATCTGAAATATTTCTGCGATCATTTGTATGAGTAGTGAGTAGTTAAGTGTGGGTGTGGGAGTGAGGGGGGTGTAAGGGGGGATGCTTATTTGTGCGAGGGTCTGTGTGTGTGTGTGTGTGTGTGTGTGTGGGTCGTTTGCAAATCTGACAGATAAAGTTAATTGTCGCTCAGAGACCTCAGGGCTTTTTAGAAAGAGGAAATGCGTAAGACGCCGTGCGTAGAGGAAAGAATCACTTACGGGGGGTTGTGACGTGGCAGGAGGTCCGGGAAGGGGGAGGGGGGGCGGGGGCGGCAGAGGTGAGGAGGAGATGGGAGGGGAGGGAAGGGGAGGAGAGGAGAGGGAGAGAGAGAAATGAGAAAATAAAAAGAAATAAAAGCCACACCGAGCTGCAGAAAGAGAGATAGATACTGGCTATTAGAGGGTATCACAGTCTGAACAAGTAAAATAGCAACTACAGAGATCAATGATGTCGTTAACATTTCCAGCAAAAAGTCATTGAGACACATCAGCTCTGCAGCACATGACGAGTATTGACCAGTAATAATGGTGTGTATTTATAAAGCACTCTCCCACTAACTCAATCACTCACTCATTCTCTCACTCACTCACAGTGCTTTGCAATTTACTTACAAAGACACACCTACATGCACAACGAGGAAAATTGGGATGCCATGGTTTCTCCTCTGGTTAGAGGACCACCCACTCTTACCCCCGAGCCACCGCTCAGATAGAGATCTATTTTACAGCATCGAAGATGCTGTATTTAGTATTTGATATTTATCTGTTTGGTTTCCCCACGTGTCGCATTTGTAAACAGATGAGAATTAGCTATCACAGAGCAGACGGCCACCAGGGGGAGATCAAGACTGTTTTGACTCCCCGTTTGTGGAGTCTGTATTTCTTATCTACATGTAATATTGTTTGTTTTGATCTATTTCAAGTTATCTTGCTCTGTGTTATATTTCTTCCTAATGAGTATACTTCCATTATATTATTACTACAGATGAGTCTCGTAGCTGCTTGGGAATTCTCTTCACTCCACCCATGACTGCAGATTTATTTTCTTTTTCTAATGACCTCTGTTTTCTCTGTCGAGAGCATCTCACCGTGTTAAACGAAGCCCTTACACCCTCTGCGTTTCTTCAAATGTTTGCTCTTTTCATTTTCCTAAAGTGGCTGCTTCAGGAGGGTGACATTGTGTGTTATTTGCTCTGGAGAGGTTTTACAGTGGAGACCGGTGTTATTGCAATGCTCATAAAATCAAAGTACCTTGAATATGGCCACCTGGAGACAAGAGGCTCTCACACCACAGAGGGATCATTCACCCGTTCATCAAATATCACTGTTTTCCTCCTTTCAATTAAAAACGAATTAACACCTGATTATCCAGACAACAAGTCGGCAGCTGAGAGCTGATTATTTGTTTCTACAAAATCCCACGATGATCTTTAGGTGGGTTAATAACCGATGTAACAATATTTATATCTGTTATTATTATATGAATAATGATTAGGGGAGAAAACACCCCCCCCCACACACACACACACACACAAATAGAATAGCTATCTGCTGCCTCTCTGTTCCCTTGATCAAATGACAGCAGTGTTGTTTGGCTCCATCCATCATAAAACTTTGCATGTGTGTGGGCGCATCATCAAAAGTGACGTTTGTCACCTTTAACTTTTTTTAAACAAATAAAGATTTGATTTGTGAGTACACTTTCAAATCTTGCAGCCCATCGAGTCGCACATCTGAGCGCAGTGACCGGTATTTTGAACATTTGTGATCCAGAAAAAGATCAGGGCCGAAACGTCCCTCAGCAGAACAATCAGTATTTTCTCCACGTAGAAAACGAACGGGAGTACTTTGCTGTGGCTCGTGTCTATTTACAGCTAATTGAATATATTGTAAATGTAGATCCTCTAAAGCCTTATGACTGATAGATCTGGTACTTGCTGAAAATGCATATTTGCAAATCACTTTATCCAAACTCAATTAACCGCCCCTCTTTGCAAAACCAGCATCGTGGAATACATTATACCCACTGATGTCTTCCCTTCTGTCCTCAGCTGTCCTCTCCTTCACTTCCCTGAGGGACACAGGTCACAAAAACACGCCGAGTCATCACCCGGATCCGAGGCATCGATGCTGTATCGACGTCTCGCGCTCGAGCCGGTGACTTCATATTGCGGTATACGCACCGGCACGTCAAACCTGCATACGCAGAATCAAAGGGAGGGAATGTGGAGGTGTGGCAACCCAGAGGGATCGAACGCACGCACTCCTCTGGCGGTACGCGCGCCGCTGCCTTTGGCCTCGTGAGCCCGGTTAAAGGCTTGAGGGAAAGGTTTCTATGCAAACGGGTCCATTCGCAGCAAGGGCAGGGTCAGAGGGGGCTCGTGCTGTTTAACATGACCAGCAGCAGCCACCGCGAGTCAAGATGTCAACGCTCCCCCGTCCTCTAATCACTTGTAAGGAGCCCATTAAAGCCCGATGTGTGTGTGTGGTTGAGTAGGGAGGGTTTCCTGTTTAATTTATGGGAAGCGCCTCGCTCTGCCGCGCAGTGTAGCATATGCCTCGATTCATGCCTTCATCCTCCATTGTGTTATGCACCTATACGCTCCGCGTATACGTCTCGGTATCGATGTTTGCTCCGTATAGGACCAGACGCACGTCAGCGCGCCGGCCGCATGTCGGTTATGATCGACGGAGCGCCGCATTTAACACAGGAGATGCGTGTGTGTGTGTGTGGGGGGGGTGGGGGGGTGGGGATGAAAATAGTGCCTTTGAAAATGATTTCACTCGTCTTTTTATTGCCTCTCATTTCCATCCATTTATTGTGCGGGAGCGAGTGTATCGGAACACAGAGAGGGAGACAATTTGAATCATTACACCCCGGTGTCAAGATTAGTTTTCTCTCACTTTATGCACATGCTTGCCTTCATTCGCCCGCCTCCCTGGGGCTGTGCGCCCCTGAGCCCCGTCCTTAAACATCAGGACCATCGCGCCATGTAACGCAACACACTCCAAATCCGTGGGAACACAAGTCATTTGGAAAAGCACTCAAAAGTGTTATTCATGTATTTTCCTGCAGAGACACTGACATTTACAGCACGTCTCCCTCCTCATTATCTCCTCTCTCCTCCACGGCGGCAGCGCTCCTTCTTCTCCCGTCACGTTGTTAATTGGTTTGACATTTCCTGCCTCCGACCTAAAGAGAAACTGTCGTCGGATGTGTCGACCAATAGGTGGTGGGATGTAGTCCGTGTGTGTGTGTGGGTGTGTGTGTTTGCCGGGGCTGAGAGGTCACGGGCCTCCACAAGCCAAATACCTGCTTCTCATCCCCTCCCCCCCTGTTTTCACTCCCATCGAATATCAAGATCTTTTTTTGAAGCCTCACCGTGATACACGTGCCTCCTCTTTGATTATAATGTCACGCAATATGAAGTCGACAGGGTCGAGTTAGTCACTGAGCGGGGAGGGGGTGGTGGTGGTGGGGTGGGGGGGGGAGGGGTTCCATCCAGGTAAAGTACCCTATAATTGTCTACACAGGTTTTGCACAAAGGGAAAGTTAAACAAACAAACCACCCTCAGTTTGGCTAAATGAGGCACCACAATTGTCATTTGAGAAAAAGTTTTCTGGCTGATTGTTTACCGTTACCTGACATCTCGTCAGGCCCTGCGTCTTACAATAATAATACCACCTGCAGGATGTGTAACCTGACCATGGCGCCACAGCAGTCCTCCGTACACACAGCTCATGGGTTGTTGGAGACAAGGTGAATTCACCTTCCACATCCCATAATATGCTGGCCCCCGGTATGGACCCTTTTTATGTGTAAGTCCACAAGGGTGCCACACGCGCCTCTGTGTGGACGTCGTAAAATCACTGACCACACATATTGACTGCACTTGACCCCAGTGTATCCATTCCACCTGCTGCATATGCATGGAGCATTAGACTGGCAGGGACACTTGTTCTATTTGAAACGGATCTATGGACACAAACACGGGACCAGGACTAGTCTGTGGCTCCTCAACTTTGGACACTTAGAAAGTATATTCAAACATTACAGTGATCCGTCGTTGGAGTTTCTGAGGTGACTGGTCTCGACGTTCAGTTCTTGGAAACAAAGTGTGAGAGGAGGGTTATTCAGCTGCAACATCCAAGTTCACCACTAGATGTCACTCAATCCCACACACTGCACCTTTTAATATAAGTGCCAGTTTTGACATATCCTGCCGTTACAATACGGTCCATTGCTGACAGCTTTTAGCGGCACTCACCGATTACATCTTGCAAGAGATGTAATTGGACGGTTATTATAAAAGACACACTTGAGTAAGCGCTGCTGCTTCTGCGCGTTACCTAAAACCATCACGCGCATTCAAAGTCGTCCATTGACAACAATACAGATGTCCACCGGTGACGTCCACAACCGGGCAACAGTGGAACGAGCGTTTAATCCAGTGTACGGAAACAAATGGGACCCGGTGCACATTTTATCTTCCGTGTTCATTTCATTGCGGCCAGGTGGAGATTAGATTTGTGCACGTGGCTGTGAGGTGGGCCGCCGGGTCTTCTTCTTAATTAAAGTTGTTCTGTGTGTGTGAGGTCAGAGCCTACAACATTAGGACCATTACCCCTGAGGAGCCCAGAATCAATGCCGTGAGGGAGAGGCATTCTTCTTTTTCTTTTACCCTATTGATTCTCATTTACTTCCACCCCCCCCCCCCCCCCA
>JAFBJT010109194.1:141940-155930 GCA_016785325.1 Chascanopsetta lugubris
TCCCCCCCATCCCTCCATTCTTTGCCACCGCCCAGTACGCTGAAGGTGAATCCATGGTCTCCGGACACGTGTGAGCAGGTGGATGGATGTTTACGACAGATACATTCATATAACTGAATGTGTTATTCATTTTGATAATCGGGTCCCTGGATCTTATTGAGCGTCCATCAGCCCATTTCTCCTCCAACACATCAGCTCCTCAGGGTCACAGTCCCACTCCTCCTCCTCCTCCTCCTCCTCCTCCTCCTCCTCCTCCTCGGGTGCTGCCGCACAGCTGGAGGTGAGGAAACACTATAAGTGAAAACATTTTTCACCTCGAGCTCTTGTCTTCATTTATCCTGCACTCTTCATTCTTCTCCCGTATACATCTAGGGTTTCTACATCCCTCTTTACAGGACACATCTCCACTTTTTATTTTTCCCTTCCCATTTGTCAGAGACTTATCACACTGTGTCAGAAATGACACATTTTTCATTACCTCCCTCCTGCTCCCTCACGCTCCTCTCTGTAGGTGTTGGCATAATATACTGTGAGGTGCAACAATTAGGAGAGTGGGCAGGAGCCGGGGCCTTTAACTTGTCTCCTGGTGTATTATAGGTGACGTGTCTTACAGCCGTCTGCTGTCCAACAACACCTCAATCTCTCTCCCAACAAAGACGCTGTTAAACCTGGGAACACGACCGGCCGCCATCATGAGGCACTTGACCAAACCAAGTTCCTTCTTACTTGAATTGACCTGCTCTGACCCTCCACACTGCAGCTATTATTCTATATCATATTATATTATGTTATATTATATCATATCATATTATATCATTTTATATCATATTGTATTATATTACATCATATTATGTCATATTATGACCTAATTTATTGTATCTTATAATGATATAATACAATTAGTGCTGGTATATATTATGTCATATTGTATTGCATTATAATTTCATTTTAAGTAAATGCTACTTTATATATATCCTACGTATGTACACATATGTATATATATATAAATTATGAGCTGATATGCCCCAACACTATTAATTCATAAAGAGACACATATTGTATTATATTTTGTTACATTACATTATATTGTATTATATTGTGTTGTATTATATTATATTATAACTAAGAATATAAACTGAGCCCTAAACTGCTCGAAACTATCAAACTGAAACCACAAACTTTCGTCATGTGCACACAGACAGTTTGATAATTCACTAGATGCAATTTTCTTTGTATATTTCTCCCTGTTGATGATGTGATTGATGGGTCACACAGCATCAGTGTGATATTATGAGTATCATCACTCATGCAGGCAAACCTGACAGTAAACGGAGGGTCTCTCTATCTGCCCAGAATAATGGAGCACTGCTGGCAATATTCTCCACTCTCCCACACTTATTTGTGTGCACTTGACGCGCACACTCCGTGTTTGTGCACATGTGCGTGATTGCACCTACAAGGTTACATGGGAGGGCAGTGAATCTGTTTATTAGTCCGGGGCCTGATCATGTATTCCGCAGCAGCGCCGCAATCCAGAGTCCTGGGACTTTTTAGAGCCCATTTTTCTTGGAGTTGGGAAATAATGGCCATTATTCAGCGCACGCTTATCACATCTGACTTTTAAATTGTATACAAACACACATCACACATGCAGTGACATATCCTTCCCCCTGCGTATAACCTCAAAAGCTTTCCGTTCTATCTTCTGTGTTCGCCGTCTCCCCGGGGGGGCCTCGCATGAAAGGACCTCAGCCCAGGGACATGCTCTGTTAATAGCCCCCCTAAATGAAGTCATCCATAATGTTACAAGCCTTTCATACAGACACACTCATACATGCACACATTCTCCCCTGGTCGCTCCAGGACATATTGGAAGCGCAGTCCGTTGGGATGGGGGTGTGGAAAAGGTAAATTTGACTGGATAAGTGAGGGAATGATTGAAAGTGTGACCTTGGAATGGTAATGGAGAGGAGAGACAGACAGACAGACAGGTAGATTTTGATTAAAGGTTGCAGAGGGTGAAAGACAAGCTCAGGGGGAGAGGAGTGGCAGGCGACGGACTAATGGTCAGAGGGAAATGGCAGAGGTCTCCCAAGAGGTAAAGTCGCAGGCTTCATTCATCCCGATAAATTTGAAAAACGACATCGATACTATGGCCTCCACACACCTGAGATACAAGAGATGTGTTGCTGGACCTGTTTGGAAACTCCAGGGCTGCGTTGTCATGTGGAAAATGAGATGATTGGAAAATATAACAGAGACAGAGAGCCACTTGCTGATCAGGTCTTTATGGTCACAAGGTAGCTCTTACTGATCCATCAGGATTGGATGATCTCCCTCAGGAGAAGAACCAAAGCTGTTGGCCTTGACCATCAGTGTAGACCTCAACATGGGTTCTAACACCCAGCAGGTACAATACAACATTTTATTTTCCGTATTTGCTTCTTTTAAAGCATAGTCTTGTTCTTTCTGCAACCACCAATGAAATGCCTGATGATCTGCATCTTCAGGGGTCCAAGTGTGGACAAGGATTCAAACTGATCATAAGGACAAACACATCAATCCTCATAGTTTGAAGGTGTCATTTTGAGAAGAAGGCGCATGGTCCCCAGAGATGATCTGTTCTGTACTTCCCCAAGAACAAACCTATTTTAACCTATTATTATTTTGGAACCCTGATACATATTCATCATCGTGGTCCTCAGTCATTGAATCACAACATGGCATTTGCATCACAAATGTATCAAACCGTCTAATGAGATGTTGAAAATCAGGTATTTTTAGAATACGTTTCCTGGGGAACGCACTCTTACTCTGTTCAGAGCCCAAAAATGTGTTTCATTGTTTGGTAACTTTTGCAAAGGAAAATCAAAGCTGGTCACACAAACAGGGTTGTGAGAGGAGCAGAGTTTGTGGGCGTCGTTCCAACATTGCAGTTGGGTTACGTCACCGATGGAGCCGGTGTTTCTGTCCCTGGTTCCTTTCTGAATATTTCACACCGCCGATGCTCCTGGGCTCTCTGAGAGAAAGGGAGTCATAATAAATGGTGCTGTGCCACTTCGCCCTACTTCCCTCGACCCTCTGCCTTCCTCCGTCTCATACCTACATCTCTCTCCCTCCCTCTCTTTCTCTCTTCCTCTCTCTCTCTCTCTATTTTCACCCACACAGTTTTTTTGTTTTTTTCATTTCAACCTCCGGCACAGTCTCTGTCCCTCCGATTCCGTGTCTCTGCTTCCACCACCACCTCCTCCCCTGCATCCCAGTCAGAGCGATAATGGGCCTGAAAGATGTATGTGATCTAATACAAACAGACTGCAGCTCTGTGTCTGGGATGCCGCTCGTCCTGTAGCTGCTGCCACCTGCACCTCCGTTCACTGTCAGAACAGACACACAGGCATTATCCTTAGTGGTCTATCCATTCATCCATCCATTCATTCATCCACCTACCTATCCATCCATCCAACCATACATCCATTCATCCATCCACCTACCCATCCAACCGTTCATACACCCACCCACCTATCCATCCATCTTTTCATCCATCCATCCACCCACCCCCCTATCCATTCATACAACCACCCATCCATCCATCCATCCATCCATCCATCATCCATCCATCCACTCCTCAGAACCCTTTATACGCCAAATGAGAAGCCAATGAAATAATGCACCTGGAATAAGATTTCTGGAATCATTAGATAGGACATGATGATGCTCAACATCACATCCATCAGTGTTGTTTCTGCTCCACAGCAGCTGTTGTTAACTTCACTGCTCCATATTTCAAACACACCCGGAAATGAGTGGCAGCTTATTGCCTGGCTGACCTTGTGAATGGCGTTGGCCCTCTGGGGTGCAGGTATAATGTTGGACCGATCAAAGGCAGCACGAACGGGGTGAACTTTTATATCTGCATACATCAACCTCTCGTTCTCACTCCATCACTTATTCACCAACTTTTTTTCTTCCTCTGAGGAGGAGGGGGAAGCAAGCGGGAGAGAGGCTCGTCAAAGAGCGATATCACTTTTATCTGTCGGGATAATGACAGGCAAAACGTGCGAGGGAGAAATAGGAGGGAACAAAATGAATTTTTGTCGAGAGCGGTGGGCTAAGTAGAGAAAAGAAGGGAAACCAATGTAGATACAGTAGCAGCAGCAGCAGCAGCAGCGAGGGAGGAGCTATTTTCTAAAACCACATTTTAGCATAAGGTGTGGTTAAATATTGACTGACACTAATACTTTGCCTCACATCTGTATATACACATTGTATGTATTTGTGAATGTATGAATCATCTCATTGTGAATCTTGATCTCCAGTAAGACAGCCCCCGTTCACTTTTTCATCGTTTCTTGTTTGTTATTCTTGTGACTTATAATGGTTAAGTTAATCGAAGTTTTTATTGTTTGTTCCTCTGTTTGTTTTGGACCCCATAGTATTGCTCGGTCCAGCCCCTCCCCAACCTTCCCCGGTATTAGTAGAATGCATTGATGGATTGATGGATGGATGAATGGATGGAGGGTGATTTCATTTTTACACAGCTATTATAAATTATACATTTTTTTTTAGATTTAGATGATAAATGACATTTTGGCACTTATACATGGTATAATATTTCATATATCAGCCATTTTTGTAACCAACTGTGTGAATGGAACACAAGTATCTGTAAGTGCTTTTGGCCACATGTACGTCAACATGTCTATCTTAAGTGTGGGGCAAAAGTGATCTGCTTTTCTCTTAACAGACCATGACATAATTATGAGTCAGTAAAGTAATGGGTCACTGACATAGTGCTCTCCTGAGCCAAGCACTGACTTACTGTAAGTGGATGCAAGTGGACTCATTACTGAGACTTTATTACATGGCTCACCACTGAATAATACGGGACGTGTGACCATATCCATTATACTGTTGCCACACTCTGACTAGAATGGCCCTTTATGTTTTTTCAAACACGTGATAGAAACATGCAAAGAACGAGAGATTCCGCTGGTGCTGTGAAATTCAGAGCTGCAGATCTGGGTTAAGTCCTGGACGCTGGCCATGTGACTGCAGAGCCCAGTTGTGGCTTTTTAACAGATTGCTTCCACCCTCTCATCTGCTTATGGGCGGGCATCTGCTGAAGTTCACGTAATGCTTTTAGCAGAGAGGAACAGGAAGGAAGGGACTAAAGCGAGAGTTTTCATCATCCAGCGGGCCACACTGGAGCCTCTGGCGGGTCGGTCCCGGCCCGCGGGCCGTATATATGACACCCCTGCTCTAACTGCGTGTTACCGTGACTGAGCTCCTTGGTGTATTCTCTCTCAACATGTTTCAAAACTTCGTTTTAAATCGAAGTCTTACATCTCCAGAGAATCCCATGCAGAAATGGACCAAACAGAGTATTTGCAGGACTTTCATTATGTTGTCCAGTGAGTTCTCACCTCAGTAAAACCTGCCTCACATTCTAACTGTCTTCGCCTTTATTTTATCCACGACCTGAGATAAAGTTTCTCGGGTTTGTCTGCATCAGTGCTGGTTATCGTCCTGTGGCTTCCTCCGAGGTGCTGACAGGAAATCGTTTTAACTTTTTTTTACCTCCACACTCAATTTCACTTGTTTCAACATGTCAGGGGGAGTGAATCAGTGTGATAGCAGCTCGGTTATTCCCCCTGACGCCAGATTCCATGACACTGCAGTGATACTGCAGGCCTCCTTCTTTAAACAGCACAAGCGGTTACCGGCAGAGGCAACCAGACCACATGATAACGGTTTCCCAGCAACTGTCAGTGTGAAACTGTCTTTCTTATTCTTGTATCCATGTACACATACAGACACACACACACACACACACACACACACACACACACACACACACACACACACACACACACACACACACACACAGGGCATCAAAGATACACATAGTTTGTGTGGGGTGCAATGTCTTTATAAGAAACTGTGTATTTAGTCCATCCACCCATCTGCCCATCCATCCTTCTATCCATCCATCCTTCTATTCATCCATCCATCCACCCATCCATCTATCCTTGTATCCATCCATCCATCTGTTCTGTGAATCAGGGAGAAGGTGTAGTAATTGACGTTGAGGCAGTGAAAGTCGATATGTCAATGACAGGTCATCAGTTTGTGCCATCATCCTCATATGAAGACAAAAACAAACAACCTGGAGAAAACGTATACAGGCAACGGAAGAATGTGCAGAGTTGTTTACTGGCAACCTTCTCCTGAGATGTCAGTGTGAGCCATTACATGCAATATATATATTTCAGAATATAATTCATAACCTTCTAAACCATTGAAGAGATGATTTAGTCCAGTGAATTTGCTACATCATCGAAAGACAATTTATACTTTGTGGGCGACTCTGCATGTTTTGGGGTCAGATCCTGGGTTCAGCTCCATGTAGAAACTTGAGGGCCTCAGGGCCCCAAACTTGTTCCTCTCCCACAGATTCTGCACTTTCACATATTCTGAATCTGTTTACAGATATTCATTCAATTGAGACTGACCTTGAAATTTGGCCACAGGCTAGAAAACCCATTTCTAGTTCAACTTGCCAAAGCCTTATATTTAAAGACACACTCATCTCCGGAATGCAAACATATAATCCTACAGGCCAAATGGGATGAGCACAGACACACACTTTCTGTACTCTCTCTCTCTCTCTCTCTCTCTCTCTCTCTCTCTCTCTCTCTCTCTCTCTCTCTCTCTCTCTCTCTCCCTCCCTCCCTCTCTCTCCCTGACAACCACACCAATCGTCTCCCCCACTTCTCTCTGGCAGGACCTCGACTCCGCGTGATAAACACTAATGCTATCTCCTCTCGGTAATAGATAAATCAATGCTGCCTTCGCTGCCAATCAGAGTGCTGCTTCAGCTCCGAAAGGGATACAGCGAGCGTACGTCTCTGCCGTAAAGATTGACCCGCTTTGGCGCTGACAGAATTGATAGAATGTGTTATAATGTTGATTCTGGGCTCATCGATTTCTAGTGTATCGCGGGACAGGAGAGAAGTAGCAGAGGGGAAGAGGGAGAAAACAGGAGAGGGAGGAGGTGGATGTCTTCTCCTGGTGTCGGAGGATAATCACTCTCTCTCTCTCTCTCTCTCTCTCTCTCTCTCTCTCTCTCTTTCTCTCTCTCTCTCTCTTTTTCTCTCTCTTTCTGTCTGTCTGTCTGCTACATCCTCAATGAAGAAAGACATGGGAAAATAAAAGAATAGTGAGGGTGTGGTTTCATTCATGGATCAGCTGCTACATTTCACCTCAAGGTCGCTTCATGTAAATAGAATTTCATGTCATCTGATTCTCCTCCACATCCATGAGACGCTGGAACAATAGGCCTCGCTCATGCTCAGATCCAGTCTTCAGGCTGTGTGATTGAAGGCCGTCACCTGAGCGACTCAGCGTTTCCAAATCAAGAGAAACAGTTCTGTTCCCCTTTTTGGGGGCAGAATATCAGCGATCTTTAAAATTCACACACGCACAGGAGAAGAAAAAATTAACTGAGCGCAAAAGGAGTTTTATTCTCTTCTTGATAACTTTCCAAGGATCTGCCCAGTCACAGTTCACTTTTCTCGCTCTGGGGATTTCAATGAAACTGAATCCTTGAAGTGACTGACAGGCTCTTAAAATCACAACATCACACTTGTGAAGATCGCGCGTGTGTGAATTGTGGGATTGTGTTTGTAGTTAGCAGCAGTTAAGCAGGTTAGATCCTTTCTACTGTGCGTGTGCATGCATGCATGTGTGTGTGTGTGTATGTGTGTGTGTGTGTGTGTGTTTCCTGTAATACTAGAACAGTGCTCACTGACTGTTTGCGGTTTCCTGGGAAACCACTTCTCCCGACTCATATTGAATCATGTGTACGTTGCCGTTACATCCATGTTTTCAGTTCCCCTCTGCTCCCTCACATCTGTCCTTCAAAAGCAAAGACACGTATATTCTAAAGAATGAGATGCATGTAGAGGCCATGACATGATTTAATCATGTGAAGCACAGTGTAGCATATAGAACCGCTGTACACGCATGTACGCCGTGTATCCACCTTTACTTTCATTATCCAGTTGAATGGTGATAAGGCCGTGAGTGTGTTCATTCCACTTAGTGTGAATCTATTTAATCTTTTAAGAACACAGTGAGAGCCAATCCTCATTATCACCTATACTGTTCCGTGCTCATTTCGGTTTCGTTAATTAAAATCCAACTTGCTCTCAGTTCTGAGCCAGAATCCAAAAAGCTCCAAAACACCGATCGGCAACAAGTCCACAGATGTGCACTGTTTCTCTCATGATGCCAGAACATGTGATTGATTTACCTGCTGTGATCATTATTTTTTTATTTCTCTGCCCAGGAGGAGGCAACAGATAGCGGCCAGTTGTCATTTATCCATCTTGGGCGGCAGAGAGAAAGCTAAAAGTGTACAGTGTAAAATGAAATCTCTTCAAAGTGTAGCCTCATCTCTGGATATTAAGTGAAAAAGATATCTGTTTCATTTAGCAGAAAGGAAAAGTAAAATACTTTTGGTGGCTGTATAATCACGTGAATTTACAAATTCATTTCTTCATGTTTTCATCACTTTAGAGCCACGGTGTCCAAACTACGACCCGTGGGCCAACTGCGGCCGGCAGATCATTTTTAATTGGCCCACAAAACTAGGTGGATCTCCCACTCCCTTAAAAATAGCTGTTTAAGTGTGTCTCAGCATTAGTTACACAGAGTGAATAGAGCAGCTGTTTGAAAAAGAGTATGAAGACATACTCTAACCCTTTTATTTTTGTTTCATATGAGCATATTTTTTTATTATCAAGCTAAATTCACTGAGATTGGATTTATTTTAGTAACTTTAATTGCGTTCCAGCCTTTCGTATATTTTTCTGTATGTGGCCCTAAGTGGAAAATAATTGGACACCCCTACTTTAGAATGAGCTACATTGCATCATGCTATGATAATGATAATCTGGTGATACTAATGCCATGAACCAGCTATAACGTGTTTCACGTGGCTTAGTTTTGCCCTGCTAAAAATTGCATTTACATATCTCTTTAAAAATGTTTACCCAAGGTGCCGTATATTGTCAAAACCACATCCAGTATACAAGCACTCGTGTGAATCTGTGTTACACGGCTGGGATCATGAATAATAAGAGGGAGGGGCGGGAACTGCCACGTTCTGCTTCCTGTTTGAAAGAAATCCTTCATCCTTCCGTAGAGGGGCTATGAATAGTCGGTTGTTTTTCACTCCGCCGGCTCCTCTTCTTCCTCCTCTCCAATCCAAACTTTGCATTGACAGAGACAAACTTCACTATTGATCTGCTGAATTCCTCCCCTCCCCTCACCTCCCCCAGGAAAATTAAAGCAGGATAGAAAAGCTTATTTCTCCCTTCCTCTCGGTTTCTCTCTCCTTTGTCCTCTCTGCACTGCTGCCCCAGACAGCCCTGCAGTAATTCAGAACTGTGACACATGCACGCTCTGTATGCCACTGTCTTCCTCTGTGTGTGTGTGTGTGTGTGTGTGTGTGTGTGTGTGACCGTGCCCGCAGCTCTAATGTGCGGGGCGTGAGACTTTTACAACATGTTCAATACTACACCACAGGGCCTCGCAAACCCAGACAACAACTCTAATGATGCAAGGAGAGAGAGAGAGAGAGAGAGAGAGAGAGAGAGAGAGAGAGAGAGAGAGAGAGATGAAGGGATGTGAGCAGGGATGGCACTGAACTATCAGCGCAGAGTAAACCCATTTGTCTTCCACCCCCATATTCGAAACACCCCCTGCAGCCCATAAAACATACCACACACACGGCATACCCACGCACACAAGCAAAGAAACGTTGAATCTTCCAAACTCCACATTATACATCCCACAGAAGCTGAGCCACTCACCACTCCACACACACACACACACACACACACACACGCGCACACACACACACACACACACACACACACACACAAGGTTCTCCCCCAGCAACGCTTCAATTACCGGACCAACTGGCTGGAAAGTGGAGACGGATACACAATATGTGGACCATCTGTGTTTCAATACATATATTTGTAATCTTGTAAGAGCGCAGAGTGAGATGCACTAACAAGGTAAAAGAATCTGATGCCAACATCACATCACATCTGTCGAGCTGAAAAAAAACATGTCTTTTATCAACCTGAGTTACCAGTCCAGTGTGCTCCTGCTTCGCCGGAGAGTGGTGCTTACAGGTGCATTTTATAGGAGTGAGTGACATCTGGTGGTGAAGTTTGAATGTTGCAGCTGAATACCCCTCACCCCGCCTTAACCCTTCCAAGTGTGTAGGAGGCATAAATTATCATTAAAGACATTCATGGTGGCCTCCGGAGAGATGCCGAGATCAGATTTGGTCCTTGTCCAATCCACTGACATGGAGGAGGCAAGTGAGCACTATGCCCTCCAGCCTCCAGGTGGCAGTCACCATGCTTTGCTGCTACATTTTTTATCAATCTGGGCATGCAATCTGTGTCAGGCAACAAGCAAATACAGACTTTAACAAATTCCTTGGAAATCTTCAAATAACATCATGTTGGGAAACATTATTTTCAACTATTTTGCGATTCTTCGTTTTCTATTCAATCCACCATGTTGAATCTTGGTTTGCAGCCATCCGTGTAAAACATGCCCCAGCGTCATGGGACACATTGCTCGGTGAACACGGTGATAGTGTAGACAGGCCTGCAGCGACACAGTGAAAGGTGGGCGGCCGCACAGGAAATGTCTGCTAATATTTGCCCTGTTCATCCATTGATCCGAGCGGATGAGTGTTGATTCTTTGTAGATTAAAGGCGGCCCCGCCTCAGGGCTCAGTGCAAATCAGCAGGATATATACACTGTGGCACCGCACCGTCTCAACTGATCTGCGATCGGAGAGGGATTTAATCTGGCTGTCACCAATCCCAAATAACTGGAAAGTTGCTGGATGATTTAACAGCAGCCCCCAGATGGTGCTGGGTAACTAATCCACCACGCGGTCAGTTTCAGTCGTTAACTCTGCAGATCAGGTGTTTCGCTGTATTTGTGAGCCACCATAATGTCCATGTCCAATCTTGGCCCAATGTCCATGGACCCAATTCACTCATATCCGAGTGTCCAAGCCTCCACTAACACACACATGCTACATACACATCCACTTCACAACAAAGTGGAGGCAGCCGCCTTGTGTCTCTGTTTGTGTGGTTGAGTTTCCGTTTCTGGAAAAGTCTCAGTTGTTGAGGCACCTCCTGCTGGTGTCAGTGTGTTTACCCTGCAACTATTTACAGACGTTTGCAGCCATGAATAGCGAATACTTTTTGGCATTTGTGCAAACAGGCAAAGATGGTCGGGTTTTCACTGGTATCTTTTTGTGATAATGACATTTCACTGTCTATAATTACGGCTATTACTGCAGGAGTGACAGGGTTAAAGGTGTTCGATGGCTTCCGCAGTGTAAGAAATCCACGCAGCTGAGATGATATGTGTATTTTAGCAGGATGTGGGAGGTTAATTACATTTTAAAGGCACGGCCTGTAGAATTGAGTGAAATCTATCACTGACTGTGGATACCCCTCACCTCACTCTCCCCCTCTGAGCATTCAAGAAAACCTGTGGCAGCTTTCAGTTGCCAGTAAAAGCAGGTGGTTAGTCGGTTAATTCAGGGATACCATGAAAACAAAATGTGAGGAGCTTGTTTGAGGGAAATGGAAACAAGTTGTACATTTATCTTCATTTGCATTTTTTAGAATATTAATATATTAATGAGAAAAACAAACAATTCTATTGAAATGAATGTACTCATGCACCATGTATAATATACTTACACGACCTGGTGGAGTGAGTTAGCAGACATGGTGGTATGAGTTGATCACTCAACAAATCAGCCTTATTACTCCTCATCTAATAATACTATAGCAACCCATGGTGTGAATTATAATGAGAGCAAAACATGATTATTGTGCCTCTCATTTAGTCATATGGCTTCCACCATGTGGGGGTGTCTGGTATTAAAACAACATCAGCGAGCACTTATTATTCTGTGCTTTCAGTAAACAGGGTTGCTCTCCATGCAATGAACATGTGCATTGTCACCATTTCAATTTCAAGCTCAATTAGGAACATATTGACCTGGCGATGGTCAAGTGAGCACAGACAAACATGGCCTGTAGTGGGAGAGAGAGTTGAAGGGGGAGGGGGGGTGGGGGGGGGGGGACCAGCTGATGATAATGTATAGAACCGGAACACAGTGTGGGAGTGGCTGTCGCTAATGGGCTTCAGTGGTCTCCACCATGGCGATGGGTATTTCTAGATAGTGGTTGAGTATTTAGCTGTGCGTGTGTGCGTGTGTGTGTGCGTGTGTGTGTGTGTGTGTGTGTGTGTGTGCTGATGTAAAAGCAGGACAGATGCTGAGTACCTCTCCGCTCTCCTCATTCACATGTTCCCCAGAGACGCTCGCAGGCTTGTTTTAGAGTGCAGAAAAAGAAGTGAGCGCAAGAGGAGCGAAAGCTGCTCCAGACGTTTGGGTTTTTTTAGGTTTTTTTTTTTTAACTCTTCGTGGACAGAGGTGAGTTACGTAAGCAGAGAGAACTCATCCATCCTTTGCGGGTTTCCACAGCTGCACTAAAATGACACCGATCCTCCTCCTCCTCCTCCTCCTCCTCCTCCTCCTCCTCCCCCTTCCCTCCATTCCTTCCTTCTGTCGCCCACCATCGTGCCCTCGCCTCCTCTGTTCTACCTTCCTGCCAAGTTTCCTCTTCTCTCGCCCACCTGAACACAACACCTGTGCGAGCAGCCAGTTCCAGGAAAAGGGGGGTCAGGCTGCTTTCACAAGCAGCCCGCTGTGAACCCTCTCCCGCTGAGGAACTTATACCCCCACACCGCCCGCCTGCCTGCTTGTGTGCTCTGGAGAGTCTGCGCTTCCCCAGAGATCTGTATTTAAAGAACTCGGGGGCTTTCTCGTTACTTGTCCCTGTACTCAGACGACTCGGCAAACCAGATGACGACTGTGGGCCGCGGTGAGTCACGATAGTCATTTACACCGCCAGCATATGGCCTGCTCTCACTCATCGGCGCAATAATCCGGCAGCCAATCACAGGCCATGTAATATTCATGAGTGGAAATAAGACAGAATGTTTGAGTGAAGTGTTTGTTGAGGGGAGGGAAACAAAATGCATATCTTTTTGTTTCCGTTTCTTTCCGTCGGATTGTTTCCTCATTTGATCGAGTTTGGCGTCTCGCTGTCACCACAGTGTCAACTCAGCCCCGCAGACGTCCAGGAGCGCCCGTCGCTTTGTGGAGCGTAAACAAGTATTAGAGGCTTTTTGTGGAATTAGGCGCCGTTCCCTCAGCTGAGTAAGCAACATTATGCAAGACACTTTTTTTTCCCCAAGCTAATGGTGTTTACTCATAGAGAGCTGAGATTTGTTTTTTGTTTTGTTTTATTCCTAAAAGTTTCCAGCCGCTGGAATATTATGCACGAAATATTTGAAAAAGTTAAAAACAAAAGAAATAGACGAGATGTTTGCTTTTAATGGCAATACATAAAACGAAGCCTATGCTACTGGGGTATACATCTGCTCTTGAAAATATGTGGGCGGGGTTTGTCTGAATCAGTCACTTACTAGTACCTATAGAATCTGCTAATTTGACCTAAAAAATTGTAATATCTCAAAAAGTATTTTAAAGGGAATCGTCAGCACATGAATGGTTTAGTTGTTTTCAAACACGCACAAGCAAGTCCCACCAAAGTTGTATGAGACTAAATCTACATACTATATTTTTTGAGGCTCGGTGTGGACAAAATCTGCCCCATGGAGGACGTTAGCCCCTCCCACCTTAAAGAGAAGCGGTACAATACAGTCCAGCAAAAGCTTTGTGTGTGGGCCACATTTCAGTGTATTTTTAGAATTTGCTGTGGGCCAATACAAAATGGACCAATGTGGACACACCTGCCCTACATGTTGTGAGAGGAAGCAGAAGGATATTCAAATGCAACAT
>JAFBJT010109194.1:172317-182502 GCA_016785325.1 Chascanopsetta lugubris
TGTCAATATAACCAACATGACTCTTTCCAAGTGGAGGGAAAGGCCGAGATGCGGCACTAATAAATTAAGTCACCAGAGACCCCACTGCGAGCGAGTATTTTATACTGTAGAAAATGGAAGAAACAAAATAACAGAAAAACAAACGAAACGCCAGAATAAAATATATTGTAAGGCCATAAAAACTTGACAACCACTTTTTAAATGTTGAAAACACCCGACTTGGTATTTCATTAAATAGTCCTAAAACAGTTCAGTCTTCTGCGAGGGACGACAACCAACAAACTGGATTATAGGATTTTCCTTGACAGTCACCACTGGCAAGCTCAGTGCAACATGAGTAGCTACTACTTTTTTGTTGAATTTTCAGTAATGAAAATGTAAAAACCCATTTTTTTTAGTGAACATATCTTTTTCCCTTTTCTTTAAAAAAGTAAAGCTAAACAAACAAAACTAGGTCGGGGGGCAGTCGCTGGCTACTCGATATCTTCTTTCTTAGTGATATAAGCAGCACTTAAAATTTTATACACGTTTACCAGAGCAACCCTGTAAGCGTCGAACTCACACGGATGAAGAAAGGGAAAATGTAAGGCTTTTTCTTCATCGAGCGCCCTCCTGTGGAACTTTCTCTCCTCTCCTTAGTCCGTCCTTCTTTCTTCCTTCCTTAACCCCAGAAAAAGGCTCAAGTATTTAAAGAAATTTACAGGATTATGTACAAAAAAAGTTGATGTTTTGTTTGAGTTGGACTTTTTCCTCTCTTAAAAAACTCATATCTGAAAAAGGGAACAAATGAAAAAAGCCAAAAAAAGACAATTAACAAAAAAACTTGGATTCGATATTTCACATTTTACACTCTTTGACTAGTGGCTCTACTTGAGATAACACATCAGATTCAACAAAAGTTTTTAAAAAAAAGAAATAAAAAGAACACAATAATATAATATAATAATTAATGTTTACTGGTACAGATGAAACAAGAGGACTGGAAGAATGGAATGTTAACACGATTGCACATCTAGAACCAGAAAAGCCTGAAAAAGCTTTCCTGCCCTGTGGGGCGGGGGGGAGGGTGCATGCACAAGCCATCAACAGCAGGTGGCGCCACCCCCCTCAGATTTGAACATTTTTGTGTTGTTATACAGTAATTATAACCAACAGCACCAATAAAATCGGATCTCCTCGCTAAGTTTCAGGCACGGTTTCCACTCGCTAGCGAAGGAGGGATCCTCCATACGACCAGGAAGTGAGGTTGAGCGGTGACCCGTCATAGGTCAAAGCAGCTGTAGCTCTGCCCCCCTCCCCCCGCTCGCTCTCTCTCTCTCTCTCTCTCTCTCTCTCTCACATCCACCAACGAAGAAAAAAAATGTCCACAATGACGACGACAAAGAAAATACACAGAAGACTTCTCGCAAAAAAACAACAACTCTAGAAAGCTAAAAAAAATTCAAAATAGAATAAAAACAAAAGCCGATCAATGATAAAACCAAAAGTCTTTCAAGTTTTTACCTCGCGTCACCGACACCCCGTCAAAACAAAAACACGCAGGAGCTGCATCACGAATGAGTCAAAATCAAAACAACAACACTCCTCTTCCTCAAAGCGAGGACAGAGAGGAACTTTGGGTAACTACTTGATATTGTTCTCATCTCCGAAAAAATCCAGGGGCGGAGGGGAAATTAAAAAAGGCCACCTTTTCATTTGTCCCCCATTCACAGCTGAGTGATGCAGGATGAGATGGGGGAGGAGGAGGGGGGGGGGGTCGCAACACAAAAGAGGTGGAGGGCCCATCGAGTCTTCTCGTGAACTTAATGCTCATGATGCAGCAGAGGGCGACGTCAGAAGTGGTGTAGGGGGGAGGGGGGAGGGGGGAGGGGGCGGAGTCTAGAATCATCCAGAATAAAAATCAAATTCTTCTTTCACACTAGTGCAAAAAGGACAACTTGTTATTCTTTTTCTTTTCTATAAACAAGCCTGTCGTACTAAGGAGGGAGGTGAATTTCTTTTTTTCTTCTTTTTTCCGAGGGGGGGGGGATTTTTCCAAAGCTTCAAAAAAACCAAAAACAAAAACAATCAATAGAGGAGGGATTGATAGTGATCCTGCTTTCTGTTTCTCAACGAAAAATAACCAACAGAGAAAAACCCAAGAGAATGTAGGAGGAGGGGCAGCACGTGGACGGCGGCGGCGGCGCCGCCTTCAGGACACGGCCGCCGCTTTGGGCAAGTGGCTGGACGAGAGACGAGCCAGGGAGACCTCCACGGTGGTGGTGGTGGTGGTGGGGGGGGCGGCGGCGATGGGGCGCTTCCTGGGGCCTCGCTTGGCCGGCGACGCTTTGGAGGGACTCAGACCGAGGCAGGGGTCCCCTCCCACTCCGCCGCTGACCACAACGCCGCCGCCGCCGCCGCCGCCGCTGCTTTTCAACATGGCGCGGCCGCACACCTGGTTCACTAAAGTGTTGATTTGCTCCTGAGGGGAAGAGGCGGAGAAGGAGAGAGAGAGAGAGTCACAAACTGCTCAAGAGGGTTTTGAGTTGGACCGTTTCTCTGTTGCAGCACCGATGTGACTCGTGCTCTTCCAGCCCTGGCTGAGGTCGCCCCCCGCTGGACGGACAGAGAAGTGCGCCACATCAGGAGCGAGACGGGCGGCAGCTCACCTCATCGTATCGGTACATCATCTTAAGGCCTCTGCAGGACTTGTGCTTCTCCACGTAGCGCAGGGCACACTCCAGACAGAACACCACGTTCTCCGTCTCCTGCACCACCTGCACACACACACACACACACACACACTTTCATTAGAAGGTTACAGCATTTTCTTCGTCATCATTGTTGTGAATCTAAAATTTCAAGCTCCAGAAATAATGAGGTCCAGACAAAATGCCAGAATTTGAAAGAAGTCATTCTGTAGTAAAGGGTGGGAAACAGAAACGTGATTAAAAAAAAGATAAATATATCATACGGTAAAGGTTTCCAACTATGATTCAAATGTCCGACTATATTTAAGGGTCGAAAACGTGATAAAAATGTCATACTATAGTAAGGGGTCGACAAAGGGGGGGGGGGCATTTTAGACTATGATAGAAGGTAAAAACATCAACACAAATCCAAACTGACGGTTTAAACTCAGTGATCACATCTCATCTCTCTGCTGTGTGTGTGTGTGTGTGTGTGTGTGTGTGTGTGTGTGTGTGTGTGTGTGTGTGTGTGTGTGTGCAGCGCTGCTCTCACCATGGATAAGTAGCAGAGATCCTGGCAGATCTGACAGCGTCTCTCTGAAGATTCCAGTGCGAGCCACTTCCCGCGGGGCTTCTTGCGGCCCTCGCCGGGCCCCAGGCTGCTGTCGTGCGTGCCGTAACGAGCCGAGGAGAGCAAACCCGCCTCGTAAAGTTCCTGCCGTTGTTGCATCTCTATGTTCCTGCGGGGGGGGGGGGACAAACGGGTGCCCGTTCAGTCGCGCGTCTCGAGGTAAAACCCTACTCGTGTGGGGACGGGTCGTGTGGCGTCCGGCTGCCACGGCGCGGGGAGGCGGAGCCAGGTTTGACTCCGAGTCTCCGAAACGACGAGGCCGCGCCGCCGGCAACGGGAAAACAAGGTGCGTCTCCTACCTGAGATCTTTGAGGAGGGCGGAGATGGTGGTGAGGAGGAGGCCGTTGTCCCTCTTGGACTCGGCCATGGCGATCTGGTACAGTAGCTTCTCCATGGAGAAGGGTTTGGCGATGCGGCGACATTTCAGGTCCTGAACACAACAACGCAGGGCGTCACATCAACACGCGGATCCTCTCCCGGTGGATTCGTATTCACCGTCTTTTATCGCGCGGCAGAAACGGTTTTTTTTCGGCGCCGACGCGATGGCACAAAGTACGCCGTGATATTCTTGTCGCGTGTCGGAGGCGTCACCGAGCGCGGCCGCTCTCGTTCTCCTCCGCGCACGACGGGCGTGGAAGCACGTGGATGTTCAGCTGAAGATCACAGAGCTGCTGCGTCATCATCACGTGGTGAAGCAGCAGCTCCGTGATCGTCCAGTCGCTCGGCCCATGAAACGTTCTCCTCTTCCACCAGAGACAAGGTTCTACGTGAAGCATGAGTTTGAACTGCCGGATCCACAAAAGACAGACATCCAATCCCAAAAAAACAAAAAAACAAAAAAATAACTAGAACATGTCTACGTGTTGTTGGGGTCCTGACCTTTGCAGCCTGGTAGCCCAGGTTCATCCAGTGTGGCGTGGCAAAGTGCACGGTCTCCGACACGCTGTAGCCACAGCAAACCTTAGAGACGAAGGCACCGGGGAAACAGACCACGAACTGTCCGCTCCGCTGGACCGTTCGGTAAACCTTGATTCCTTCACGGCACAGCACTTCCGGAGAGATCTGGGGGGGGGACGAGAGGGGAGGGGGGGGTTAATTTACTAAACACCAGCCCACAAATCCTGTCCGATGTGTGTCATCATTTACGTTATAATCCACACGCACACGCGCCAATCTGTCTGTTCATGTGATTGGATGTGCTGATGTATTCTACAAAATAAAAAGACCTTCAAAAGTAAATGGTATAATTATGTAGTTGTTGTTTTTTTGTGGAACATTTGGAAAGTTTGTGAAATAAATTAAAAACAGAGCAGTCATGGGCAGTGAGAATGTGTGGAGGTGTCCTGCCAAGAGTTTTACAGGCCACTAAATTACTGTTGTGGTCTTTGGGAAAATCGCTTTTTGGGCCGCGGGAGGACTGTCTTTTTGTTGCAGTCCCGCGAGTGGCCACTGGGAAATAAATGCTGCAAGTTCTGAATGGTGGTAATGTATCCTGTTCTATTAAAAATAAATAAATAAATAAATAAATAAATAAATGAATAAATAATCCATGGGAAACACTGACCATGATGTTCTTTTCCAACATCTCTAGTCCCGGGGTGCCATTGGCCTGAAGCAGTGTATGGACCACTTTGTCCAGCTTAGCCTTCTCCTCAGCAGGGACAGAATACCTGCGGGAGCAGGACACGGGAAACTCGGCTCACTTGACTTTCAAAACACACAGGCCAACGCTTTTCGTGGCCATGTTTCAAACGAAATGCAGAAATACGCGAGGAGAAAAGAGGCCGCAGGAATACTCACCAAATGCAATCAGCACCAGTGTGTAAGTAATCGATATATGGAAGGCGATTTTGGTCTCGAGACCAGCATGAGGTAGAAAAGACCATGCCAATGTTTAACCAGGGAATGGTCACCCCTGAGGAAACAGGCCCAGGATGAAGGGAAACGTCAGTACACACGAGACACTGGAGAGGTACAGGGGAAATGTGCTTTTGTTTCCATGCGTTCTCACCAGGCACAGCACCCAGATGCCTCAGAATGGATCCAGAGTTATTGGGGAGGACAGTGAGGTTCCATCCATGTCTGAGTGAGCGAGAGAGAGAGAGAGAGAGAGAGAGAGAGAGAGGACAAAGTCGTGTTATGTCAGAAAGCATTTCAAAGCGAAGATGCGCAGACGATGGCTGTGACGCTGACATCGTGAGGATCACAGGCGACTTACTTTGAAAATGGCTCTGACTTTCCTGTGGGGAAACCACTGCCATGTGTATTGGTGTCCACTTTCCCACAATGCACTGCCACGTGACTGTCTCTCTGCTCCACAATCCTCCAGTACTCTTGCTGCAAGAGGAGGAGGAGGGGGGGGGAGAAAGGGGGAATAAGCATGAGACAGGTTTTTCACTGAGGACAGACGCCACCAGCTTCAAACCACAGCGCCCCTACTGGCCATTTGGCGTCATTGCACTTTAAGGAACAAAACGTGTCACCTCGACTTCCGCAGCGCCCGGTTCCTTGTTAAAGCACATGGTCATGGAGTTCCGCGCTATCCTGAAGAAGTTGGTCAGAGACACCGATTTCCCCTGAGGACAGAGCAACATCAAACATCATGAGTCAGGCGCAGAAATGAGGCCCTGAGGAACTCCACACTCCATTCGTATGGCGGGAAAAACAAGCGGGAGGTGAATAAATCAAACGCGCGAATAAAAACACACAAATAAAAATAGAGCCAGTCATCGATTTCTCCTCAGAGGGAAAATATTACGGCGGCTGCATCGAAATGCATCAGCCGCACAGGTTTCCACAGTAAGTCCCTCATTCATTCCCAGTGCAGCTCAAAGGGGGGGCACCTCTATAGGTGCCCTGAAATCTGCCTGCTGCCTGAGGATGAATGGGGCCCGCTGAAAGACGACCTCGCCGATTCATGCGTCACCGTTTTTTTACCCTCTCAACGAAAACCTCTAAAAAAAAATAAAATAAAAATATGTGGCTGCACTCTATTTTTTACAGTGTGGTGTTGACCCGCCCGGTCAGTCGCTGCTCTCTCTCCCGCTCCTTCCTGCTGTAATTAGAGATAATTACAGCCCTGACGTGCACTTTGTTCTCCGGACAGCAGAAGATGAAATGTAAGCTCCTCTCCGGGAGCCAGGCTGATGAAAAAGTGCACACAAATCCCCCGTTCTGTCGGAGGAGTGATGGGTCATATTTAGACAGGCCCGTCCTGTCGGCACGGCGACGACCATTCACCTGCCAGCGCGCTGAATAGTGCCTCTATAACTCAGGACTGTGAAGCGGCTCGAGTCCGGAGACAATGATCCGAGTCTTTCAGAGAGATTTAGCTGCCGGAGGACAAAAACAAAAAAAGAATTGGATCCAGATTGAAAATGGGAGGAGTGTTGTGGAGAGAGAGAGAGAGTGAGGGGGGGGGGGGGGGGGGGGGGCGGGCGGGGTTGAGGGGGTAGAGGGGGTGGGGCTTTGGGAGCCGGTGGGTGGGGCTCTTTTTTTTCAGGGGCTGCCTTTTCTTTGACCTACATTTTCAGGCAGCCAGAATCAACACAGCTGCTCGCAGCGGCTGGGGAGGTGGGAGTGAGTCCAATGTGCGCGCGCACACACACACACACACACACACAGACACACACACACACACATACACATACACACAGACACAGACACACACACACACAGGCCAGTGACCAACAAACCACAGGACATGCAAGGTAGAGAAACTAATCACCACACGTCAGCTCTTCACACAGCAGCTATATGGCGCACACACACACACACACACACACACACACACACACACACACAGGCTGCTGTGTGTTTACTAGCATGACTGAGGTTTAAAAGCATGATGATGTCACTACGACAACAGAAGAAGGATAATCAGCATCACATTCACTGACATTGTCCCAAAGAGAACGTCAGCGATGATAATGTTTTTGAGAGACAGCAATTTAAAGGTCGAGTGCGTACGATTTTGCTGAAACCAAACAAACATAATTATAGTGATTGTTGCTTTCATTACCTTAGCTTTTCTATGGATATCAGCCGTAGAACCCAACTTCACCACTAGATGTCGCTCAATCCGACACTAACACTGAAACTCCAGCTTGATTACAATCGGAACTGAGTGATGGAATTAAATATCAAGCGCCGTCGTCAGGATCATTCTGAGGGAACATTGGATTAAAGATCCCCTGTAAAAGGATCGAGACGCACCCACAGACCCGAAGGCAAGCATACACCTGAAGGTCGGGAATCGAACCCACAACCGCATGCATGTAAGGCACTTGCTGGAGATGTGTTGATTCTAACTCTAGTGGGGAAATCTTCTCTCTTCTTACCATGTGAAAAAAAAAAACCCTCTACACTCAGCTGACGCAAACATTCCCCCAGAGTTGGTGAGCGTTACCGGGTTCTCCATTTTGCGATCGAACGGGAGAACAGACGAGAACACGGGACCACGCGGGTCCCACACAGCCCCTCACCTTGTAAATACATTTGTACTGGTCGCTGAGAACGCCCCTCTCCTGCTCCTCCTCCTGCTCCTGCTCCTCCTCCCCGTGCGGCCTGTCCTCTTTGCCTTGTTTTTCCTGAGCGAAGAGCCGGCGCCGGCCCGCTTTCACGTGAGCCTCCAGGTCCTTCAGGTGGTGGTACACGCCGTTGGTGCGCGGGTGCCCCGGCGGCCCGCCCACCACGCCACCCGCCAGCCCGTTCTTGGGCTCGTAGCGCGGCAGGACCAGGGCGCTGGGCGCCGCCGAGTCCGACAGGCCCTCCAGAGGCCCGCGGCGCGCCTCCAGCTTCCGCTTCTCCTGCGTCACCTCGGCCTGCAGCCGGAGGCGCTCCTCGGCGCCCAGCGAGTCGTACGACAGGATGTACTGCAGGTACGCCTCCTGCAGCTTGGCCAGCCGGTCCTGCGCCGACTTGGGGATGCACAGGAGGTCGGCCAGCTTGGTCCACTTCTTCAGGTCCATCACCTGCTGCATGCCGCCCATGTCGTTGATGAGCTGGAAAAAGCGCGACAGGTCCACTTCACAGCCACCTGGAGGGGGCGGAGACACAGAGAGAGGGGGTGGAATCAGGCGGTGGGGGTGGGGGG
This sequence comes from Chascanopsetta lugubris, assembly GCA_016785325.1. Lineage (NCBI taxonomy): Eukaryota > Metazoa > Chordata > Actinopteri > Pleuronectiformes > Bothidae > Chascanopsetta > Chascanopsetta lugubris. The sequence continues at coordinate 180,713 of JAFBJT010109194.1, forward strand.
CGGGGGTGGGGGGTGGGGACACACAGGAAGTGGGGGGGGGGGGGGGGGGGGGGGGGCTGTGGGGGGGGGGGGGGGGGGGGGGGGGGGGGGGGGGGGGGGGGGGGGGGGGGGGGGGGGGACACACAGGAAGTCATCTGTTCTCCATTTTCAGATCAGATCGGACCGAGGAGTCGGCCATCTTGGAGCATCTGCTCTGCGGGCTAAACACACTTCCTCCAGTTCACTTGGTTTTCTTTCAAACAGCCAGTTGAGCGATTAGGCTTTCACACACACACACACACGCACACGCACACACACACACGCACACGCACACACACACTACTGTTAAAGCAGATCTGATCAGCTGGGCACAGTAAAGGAAGTCATTTGGAACGGAGGCCTCCTGGTTGGCTGAGGCTGCAGCGCCGTGGGTCACCGGTTGCCAGGTCTGTCTGGCGGAGGCCCACATGACTGCGCTCACACTGAGCTCATCCCCACACTGAGCTCTTAAAGGTTCAGTGTGACAGATTCATGTGGAATTATTCCCATTGGACATATGGAAATGGAAAACAAAGACCTCAATTATCATTCTATTCCGGGCCTGACGGACGGTTTAGACAGACAGTTGAATGCGGTGTAAAGGTCAAGTATGTAGAATGTAGGAGGCGCAGTTGGCAGAAACTGTGATAATTACATTTATTGAGTGCACTGTGTAATCAAATTGTCACCACTGGCGAATAAGCGATTACAGCGACACTGGGAGCCGCTACTCCTCCATGGAGGACTATGGAGAAGGAGATGACCCTAAATCCTGCACACTGCACCTTTAACAATCGAAAACAGACGACAAAACAATTACAGACTGACATTTTCTTGAATTCATAATCGTCTAAATGAATCGTTTTTTCCATGACCCTCAAATGAGCCCATTCGTGTATGTGAGGAGGAGGGCGTCCCCTTTACGGGGGGCCGCCATGTTTTGACGGTGGGTAAAAGTGGACGCGCTAAACACGTTTTGAGTTTCAGCGACAACTGAGGTCCACCGTGTTCAGAGGGGTGGGGGGACGCATACAACGTGCAACTTCACCTCTAGAGGTCACCACATCGGACCCGCGGCACCTTTCAAATTCATCCGTTCTCATTCAGCCCACCTTCGGTTTCTCCCGCCCCGCCCCCCGCCCCCCGTCCCCCCCACTCACCGATGACCGGCGGCTCGTCCATGGTAATGCCCTGAGATTTGAGGTGCTTGCGGATGCAGGCCAGCCGCTGCACGTTGGGACCCCAGCGGCGGCCCAGCATGTGGACCCTCTGCACCTGTGTGACGAAGCGCATCTCTTCGCTCAGCTTGCACTCGGGCCTCCAGTCCGGGGGAGGCAGCACGCGGCACATGCCGGCCGCCTCCGCCTGTTCCCTCACCGCGTCCAAGTACACCAGGGGGTCCTGGAACTCCCGCGGCGTGGGCCTGAAGAAGGGGGCTTGGCCGAGCGCCGCCCAGCCCTCCGGCCGGCTCCTCTGGCGCTCCCACTCTTTCTCCTGCTCGCGCTCCTTCTGCCGCGTCATCTCCTTCTCGCGCTCCCACTCCTTGTCGCGCTCGGCCGGCCGCAGCGCCGCCGGCTTGAGCGGTCCGGCGCCGCTGTTGCTGTTGGGCGCCAGCAGGGAGGCGGCGGTGGCGGCGGTGGCGGCGGTGGCGGCGGCGGCGTAGGACATGGAGGTCTGCTGGGGGTCTGAGGTAGTGGTGGCGCGACTGGATTTCAGCGGGTGGTTGTGGACGCCTGAGGGCGAGGAGGAGGAGGAGGACGAGGAGGAGGAGG
>JAFBJT010109194.1:184548-195850 GCA_016785325.1 Chascanopsetta lugubris
GGCGGGGGGGCGGGGGGGGGGGGGGGGGGGGGGGGGGGGGGGGGGGGGGGGGGCTCACTGGCTCCGTTCGAGTCAACACATGACATTAAAATCAACCTGAGGACGATGAAGTGTGAGGAGGTCAAACCAAAACGTGGTGAGTCAGGTTTTATCATTCAAACTAATTCATGTTTTCTTGACTCTTTTGGTTTGAGCAGGAAAACGCTGTGTTCTAAAATGGAAGCTGGAAATATAGAAATAAAAAGTAAAACAGAATAGAAATATTTGCTCTAATTATTATTGAATATTCCCACGAATAAATGAATGGTTGTCAATTACGTTTGAGAGGGCCTTGACATGTATGCAGACCTGCAGTACCCCACTCTCTCCTGTAGATGGCAGACATGCGTCGAGCAGTCTTAACTCTTTCCCACGAAGAAGAAAAGCCCAAACAACAACATCCGGTTTGCGCGGACATGTTTCCAGCTCGGATAAACAGCGAAATCTCGAGCCACACTCACCGACATGTTGACGGTGGAGACGTTCGAGTCGCAGCTGCGCGCGGTGATGGAGTCGGTGGCGGCGGCGGCGGTGACGGAGCTCCGCAGGCTGATGGAGGAGCACCGGGGTGACGTCCCGCCCGCGGCCGCCCGGCAGCGCCCTGCCCCGGCCACGCCCGGCGCTGTGGAGTGGGACTTTATGGAGGTGGTGGAGGAGGTGTGTCACCTGGAGGAGAGGCAGCAGCTGGATGACGTCACGATAGTAAAACACACACACGCACACACACACACACACGCACACACACACACACACACACACACACACAATAATGAAATAACATGTATTTCATGCAGAGGCCCTACAATGGGGCAAAGGCTGATTTTAGAGATGAAAACTAAATATATCTTTCCATAATATTGACTTCAAATGAAACCCAAACATCACAGAATGATTCTAAAGTGTAATGACTAAGAGTTTGAAGCTTTCGATGGGATACAAATATTTCTAAAGTGGAAGAAGTGAAGACGTAGGATGTGAAAACCCGTTTCCCACGATGCTTCTGATGTTTTCTCTTTTTGGCTGAATTGAATGATGTCATGGATCCTCACCCACGTCGTTACAGAGCGAGTTTGCTGCTCTCATGGAGACGTGGACCCGAGACGCAGCGCGGAACATTTGGGAGATGTTGAAAGGCTTCGTGTGTGGAGCTGAGGAGGGTCAAAGGTCACAGGACATGAAATCCCCCGTGGAGCAAGAGGCCGAGCCCGGGGAGCGTAAGTGGGCTGAAGTGGAATTTGACAAAAAAACTCAAATTCAAATTTCCTCACACATTTTTTTTTTCAGCCAATGAAGCCACTTCTGACCAGAGACCCCCTGCATCCAGCTCAGCGGCGCCCCCTGCGTTGACTCCGGAGAGCACAGCTACGTCCGCGACCGGGAAGTTCCAATGTCCGTCCTGCGAGAAGACGTTTGCCCTGAAGTGTCTGATGGAGCGACACCGGCGCTCCCACTCCAAACCCCACCTGTGTCCTGAGTGTGGAAAAGGCTTCTCCCTCCTCAGCGGACTCGTCGCCCACTCGAGCCGCCACACCGGACACAAGCCCCACCGCTGCTCCGACTGCGGCACGGAGTTCGCCTACAAGTCCACGTTGGCCAGACACATGCGCCGGCACGCCGCCAGCGCCCGCAGCGGCCGGGTGTGCGCGCTGTGCGAGAAACACTTCGCGGGGACGGTGGCGTTCCAGCGCCACCGATGCCGCGCCTTGGACCAGACCTTCGCCTGCTCCCTCTGCCCCCAGACGTTCGACTGCAGGCGCAAACTCTCCGACCACGAGAACCTGCACGCCGGAGACAGAGACTTCGTGTGCGAAATCTGCGGCGAGCGCTTCCTCTCGGCCTCATCGCTGGCGACCCACCGGGCGACTCACCTGGAGCGGGAGGCCTGCTGCGAGCAGCTGGGCGTGGGCTGCAGCCACCCCAGCGTCCTGAGGCTCCACCTGAGCCGGCACAGCGGCGAGAAGCCCCTCGCCTGTCCGGTCTGCGGCCGAGGCCTGAGCCACCAGAGCGCCCTGAAGCACCACATGCTCACCCACACGGGCGAGAGGCCGTACGTGTGCGAGGTGTGCGGCAAGAGCTGCGGCCACGCCAGCGCTCTGCAGAACCACATGCGGGTCCACACGGGCGGGAAGCCGGGCCGGCTGTCCGTCTGCGGCCTGTGCGGGAAAGGATTCCGCGGCGCCACCCGGCTGAAGTACCACGCCAGCGTGCACACGGGCGAGAAGCCCTACGCGTGCGACCAGTGCGACCGGAGGTTCAGCAACCCCAGCAACCTGAGGTGTCACGCGCGGGCGCACAGCGGGCAGACGTACGGCTGCAACGTCTGCGGCCGCAGGTTCACGCAGGCCGGCGGTCTGAGGCTGCACCGGCTGATCCACACGGGCGAGCGGCCGCACCGCTGCGCCCTCTGCGGGAAGGCGTTCATCAAGAGAAGCGCGTGGAGGAGGCATCAGACCGCTCACCAGGCGGACGGCGCCGCTGGAGACGGTGGAGGGCAAAGCCAGGCATGAGCCCGAGACGGGGCGTTAAAGGGGCAGTGCGTGGGGTTTCTGTGGCCTCCGTATGTCGAGGTAAACCCTAAATGTACAGTGACTGTGCGTCAGGAGCGGGGCCACTCCACGGGGGCCGCCATGTTTTTACAGTGGCCCAGAGTGGACATCCTCTGAGCTTTAATAACAACGGAGGGCCTCCATTGGTTCTCCTGCACCGAGGGGGAGGTGATGCCTACGACAGGAAACCTCACCTGTGGATGTCAGCAAATCGTACACCCTGCACCTTTAAAATGTTCTTTTATATTTACTTACTTGTACAGAAGTGGAGCCTCGTGATTTTTCAATATATCATTATTTTATTTTATTATTTGCTGAGATATTTCTCTTTCTTTGAGTCAACTTGCGCGCATCTAAAAAAACGCCTCAGCACCAGCTCTGGTAATCAATACATTTGACTTTTTTTAAATAGCATATATCAACAGGTTCAATATGACGAATTATATTGAGATCTTTTCTGAAGCTCCTCCCACAAGCTCCTGTGTGTCCATGTCAGTTACATGAAGATTCATTGTTATTGCTCATAAGGGGCATCTGACTAAATGTGGGCGCAGGAGGAAATAAACTCTTTAAACTCTTTGCATTAAAGAAAAATAATCAATGTAAAAGTAACAGACTGACTAATAAACGAAGGACTCGTTGAAATCAACGATCAGGTCTTTGTCTTTCTTTGAAATCTTCATCAGTATCATTGGATTTGATTTGACTTGACGGGTTTTGACTGGAATTTCACAGTTTACTCGAACGTGGCCGATTCCCTTTGTCCGTAAACGACAGAAGCGAACGAAAGGAGGAAATGAGGCCGATAAAGAAACTAATAAGAGCTCGAGTGATGAACAGTGATGCTTCCCGGCCGGACGCCGAGTGGGAGGAGCCTCAACGAGTTTGGCGCAGAAATTCTCTTTGATGTTGTTTTTCATTTGTGTTGCACTGATACTTGATTTGATGTATAATAATAACATGGAGACGTATCTTTATTTATTTATATATTTCATTTATTTATTTCTGTTTGAGAAGTGGATTTGTTGACTTTGGTTTCCCTCGTTGCTCTAACAAGGTGTTTTGTCCTCTAGATGGCGCTGAAGGACCAGCCAATGAAACCAGTGCCTCGCTGATGTGTCTGAGATACAGAGGAGAGGTCAGACGACATCACTGACTCGTGATTGGGCCCTAATGACGTCATCAGGTAAAAATGGGCGTGTCCACATCCATGGCTCCTCTTGGGTCAGAGGTGGAAATGGATCGTCCTAAAATTCATGTCTCAGTATTTCAGTTTTAGATGTGATCGTGTGGTTGCGCGCTTCCCTACCAAGCCTGTGCTGCCCCCTAGTGACCACAAGCGGTCACTGCAAGATTTGATTGCGCGATTGATTCCCTCACTTCCGGCAGACTCAGTGATTGATTCAGGCCGGCACACTTTCAGCTCGCATCCCATCGTTGACCATTTACATCTCACACGTTTGATGCCGCAGCGGTCAGGACACTGGGCACCCCCCCCCCCCCCCCCAGGGGCAAGAGGGCTGGGCCCCCCCCCCCCCCCCAGCAGGAGGAAGAGGAGCGGCGATGAAGAGCTGCCCCGGGTTCTACGATCGGCGCCGTCCGTCCAAGGTCAGATTTGTCATGTCAGCGAGATGTGGATGCGCTGATTGATCACATTCAGCTCCGGCTGCCACAGTCAGCTGACGCACATCGATCCCGGGCTGTGGCCTGTGGCGGCTCAGCTGATACATCCATCCATCTACTCCTTCATCCATTCATCCGCACATGGATCCGTCCATTCATTCAGCATCAGTGCATTCTTTTATCTATTCTGTTCATTCGTCATCCACTCATCTCAGATTGTAGAATCTAAAAGTCGAATAGACGTTCACGCAACTGCATTTGAATCCATTTATCCATCTGCTTATCTGTTCACCCATTCATCCATCCATCCATCCATCCATCCATCCATCCATCCATTCTTCCATCCATCCATCATTTTAGCCATTTTCGATCCTTCCATCCATCCATGCATTCATTTGTTTTCCTGCCTTTCATCCAACCATTCACTCATCAACCCACGATATCAATCATCCATCACCCATCCCTTAATTTACCACTTCATCATTTGCCCATTCCATCATCCATCCATCCATCCACTCGTTCACCCTCCCTCCCAATTATCCAAACAGCCATTATTTGATCCATTCTACCAATCATCCATCCATCACTTCACCAATCCATACTCCCAGTGATGCCTTCATCCATCATCCAGTCATCCATCCGTCATCCATCCTCTCCCCTTCAAACAGAAACACGAATGTAACCTTATTTACAGAGACTCTGAAAGTGAAGTCCTGACTTCCTGTGCGCCCAAATATGGAATCCGAGAGAGAGTCTGCATGTTGACGTCTGATCAGTGTGTGTGTGTGTGTGTGTGTGTTCATCAGTCTGAAGTCAGTGAGGCTCTGTCTCCTCACAGCTGCAGGTGAGCGACAGTGAGCGACCTCTGACGAATCACAGCCGGAGCCCAGACGCCTCCATGAGGAATGAGCACATGCTGGAGGTCGAAGAGGAAACAGGAAGCAGAGGGTTTCATTCAAACGACAGAAGTTGTTTATGATTCAGGGGGAAAAAGTAGCGCAGGTACAGTGGCACCTTGTGGTGGAAAAAATAGCATGTTTTCTGGCCTCTGGGGGGCGCTAGACACAAGATGAATATAGCTTCCGGGCTTTGATGTGAAATGAATGATGTATATTTGTTTTTTACTGTCAATGACCAAATGCAGAAGCTCTATTTGACGCCTCCAATCAGAGGTCAGGGATTCAACAAATGATTTTTTTACTGAATTTGTGCCTCCTAAAGTCGCAGCGTGTAAGATTTGGTGACACCTAGTGGTGAAGTTGCATGTTGTGCCCACCTCATCCTTCTGAACATGCAGGAGAACCTATGGTCGACTTCAGTTACCATTAAAACTCAAAAGATGTTTGGTATGTCCACTCTGGGCTACTGTAAAAACATGGCGGCCCCCGTAGAGAGGAGCCGCCCCTCACGGAAACATACATTAATTGGCTCATTAAAGGGTAATTGGAAAAACACAAAATTGAGGTGATTATGAAAATGTCAGGATTATTTTGTTGTGACGAAAATGACCAAAAGTCTTACAGACTGCACCTTTAACTGAAAACTGCATTTTCATGCACTGCAGCAAAAAAACACTCATAACAAAAGCTTCATTCAGTGTTTAGATCAGAGAGAGTGGAGCATTAATTTCCCCCAGAGGGAGCTCCCGATAAAAGCAGGGTTCATTTTATTGACTGGCCTGGAAAGGTCAGCGTGGGGGTGTGTGCAGGGGGGGGGGGGGGGCGGGGCGGGGGGCGGGGGTCACCACCCACGGGCCTTTACACATGGAGCCATATTTCATGTAAGGAAATCAAAACTAAGCCTCTAACATGGAGCCTGCAGGGAGCAGAGTCTGCTGCAATATTGACGGAGAGCTGGAGAGAGAGAGAGAGAGAGAGAGAGAGGGAGGGAGGGATCAGCTCTGACATTTGGACTGTCATTTAGGTGATTTCCCAACTGGCTCACCTGCACATTTCATCCATTATGCAGGTAAACACAAAGAGCTTATTAATGGCTGCAGGACGGACTCAGGGAATATGACGCCGTCGTTACACAACGTGTGTGAGGCGTGAACGTCCAATCAGAATGATGTCAATGAATCAATCACCATAATTATGATCATGTTGATAATGATCATCACCGTAATAATCCTGGAGATTATGGGTGTAGGTATGAAATAATCTGCATCCTTGAAATATATCCAGAATTCACAATAACATTTGAAGTAAAAAAAAAAAATCAAATCAACAACAACAATAATGATGATAATAATAATAATAATAACCTATATTACAAGTAACATGCGCATACATCAATATTGTTTCGTATTGTTTTGGTATTGTGTATCAGATTGTTTTAATAAAAATAAAACACATTTTTTATAATTACTTCCAGAACTTTCCCCCACTCCCACAGAGACGGACAAACACTCCCACAGTGGAGGGGCCGTGTTTCCATCCAACCCTCCCACACGAACATCACCCACCTGCACCCGTTCAATTACGGCTCCGCTGCTGCTTCTGCTCATTCACCTCCTCCTCCTTATTTGTTCCTCAGCCCTTCAATCCCCACACTCTCATTGGTCACTGGTCACACACACTCGTCAGGTTGACTCATCGCCAGACTCACGTCACACACACTCTCTCTCTCTCTCTGTCTGACAGACAAACTTTGATTTGTGAATGCCGGCTATATGAATCAAACTTGTTTGGATTTGCTTTGATTTGTGTTGTCCGTGTCAGCGTGTATAATGGGAAAAGACGTTGGTAGGCCGCTGCGGCAATCAGACAAATTACCACCAATTACCATTGATCACTCAGAAGAACAAGTTTGAACGAAATGACCCACATCCGTCCAAAGTGGACATGTTCTACCCACGGTTCCGCAGCCACATCATTGTATGTTTCAGCACCATTTGAGCTCAACATGTGGCCTATAGGATGACACATGGACACCGTACTCTCACATACTGACGACACACGGCTGCGCTGGCGCTACTGGAAGTCACCGCCCAACTTCGGTTTCCGGAGGGAGCACGTCTTCCGGGATCAGGCGGATTTACTGGCCCATGAAGACCAATGGCTGATCAGCCGGTTCAGGCTGCCGCGGGCCATTCTGCGTGGGCTCGGTGAAGAGCTTGGCCCAGCGCTGGAGCAAGCGACAGCACGGAAACCAAGCTCTGCCTGTCCCATTGCAGGTTCTCACCGCACTGGGGTGCCTTGCGACGGGAGCCTATCTGGAGTCATGGTCAAGTTACGTCATTTTGAATTGTCAGTTACGACCCCATTCTGAGTCATGTGACTCGAGGCCGCGACCTCTGATTTAAGGTGTGGATGTAAGACCTAAAACATTGGTCAACGATAAAGACAGTGGACCTCATCTTCATTGTCTGGGACATAGTTCAACCTTTTCCATTCAACGTTGCCACAGTGTCTACAGCGGTAAAGTCATGTCGACAAGGATGGTCCAAACTAGGATACCTGGTTGGCCCCCTGGTGGCTGGGAGTAGTCACAAACCCACAGACAATTGAACAAAACTGCAAAAAAGGATGTTTCAAGATGTTTACCACCATACTGATGCATGTTAAATCCAGTGTTTGTGGCGATGTGGCCTTGATGCCGCATTTCCAGACCACAATTCCCAAACTGGATTCACATGGAAACACGAACTAAATGTTATTTTCGTAATAGTTGAGTGGGAAAACACATTTTAAGTGAACTCTGTGAATGTACTAGTTCCCTGTCCTTCCTCCTCCTCACATATTCATAATAAACTCATCACACCTTCCAGTGTCCCTTACCCTGGAAGCCCTTTCTGCCGTCTGCTAACTTGACTCCTGCAGCTCACTGAATGTAAATCACAATGTCTGTAGCCTTTGATCACAGCTACATTTGCATACAGTCCGATCACCCCCCCCCCCCCCGCCCTCTCCCCGGTGGATAACCGTCGCCCAGTCCTTCACTCTGGGTCAGTCTGTGGTCTCACATCCCGTCTGTGCTCCCGACTCTGGAATACCAATAAAACTCGCCGTGGACTTTCTTACAGAACTAAACCGAACCGTGATCAGCCAACACGACACCAGGGATTCTCAACTGGTGGGTTCGCAAACCACTTTTGGGCATCTGGGAAGGAAATGTGAAGAAAAAAAAAATCCTGTGCTTTTATTTTGAGGGGATTTTGGAGGGATTCTGGGGGATTTGGGTCGCAGCTCATCATTTAGGGCTAATGGTGGGTCCCCGCAACCGGACTAGTCAACAAACACTGAATTAGACCTCTGTTGCCCCCCTCTCCACCAAACTGGTTCCCGTGCTAGGTCTGGGGCCATTGTCTGACTAGCGCTGGTTCTTTGTGTTGAAGAACCGGCTCCACCTCCCAAAACGGGTTCCTAACCAGACACCAACTTGATGCTGGTCTACAGGCAGGAACCGATACATCCGAGGCTCAGGGAGGTTGTTGTGACCAACAACCTCTGAACCACCATGTTTAAAAACATGTCTGGCGAGTGTCAGCACAATATGCTAATGTTGATAATGATGATGATGTGAGCTCAAGCACCAGCAAACGTATCCATATATGGGTGTCCTCATCGGAGCGAGTGCTCATCCGGAGGAGTTCGCTTCACCAATTTCGGAACTGTGCCAAATAGCCGATGAACCCCGAGCCGAGACAGAATCCGTCGGTAAACAATTACGCACGAGAAGATGAGAGAGCGCAATTAGCCGCGTGTATTCAATGACATTAGCGATAACAATGGGGGATTATTTAGCACAACAAAGGCAGCGTGGGATGAGCCAAACAACCAGACAATCAAAGTCCGTCCATCAAAACAGAACATCAGGACTTTATCACGCAGAAGGATGCATTTTTTTTTCTCGTAAATTAAATATTTACTTTGGACAATGTGGTAAAAGGGACACTTTGTATTCTATGAATGGTTCAATCTGCATGGGGGGGGGGGGGGGGGGGGCGAAGGGGGGGGGGGGGGGGGGGGGGGGGGGGGGGAGTAATGCCGCCACCTGTAGACAGCCACCAGGGGTCAGGAGGCTAACGGCAGCCGGAGTGGTTGTATAGTTTGACACAGTAAATCTTGTCAGAGGGGATAAACACTATCTCTCAGCGCTCTGACAGAGCCCTCTTTGTCTTGGAGAACGTGAAGGTCTCATGAAAACTTTATTATTTATCTTCTTCTTCTGCAGCTGCCGCCGCCTAAAATGGAACGGGGGGAGGGGGAGGGGGGCGAGGGGGGGGGGCGATTGCAGAGAGATTGAGCAACACAGGAAAAGGAAGAGGCCAAAGCGCTGCAATAAAAGTGATGCATGAGACGTCACGCGGCGATTGGCTCCATTCATCAACCTCAGAATACGAGCACTGGCGCTTGAGTCCTGTCAGCTAATAGACACAGGATTAAATATAGAACAGCGCGATCCTTTATTGTTTATGGTTTTATCTCCACAGGCGTTTGAGCTGTTGAATGCAACCGTTTAGAGTTCGGAGGAGGTTCAGAGTAGCAGGTGCTCTGTAAAGTGGGCCAGAGATGTGATGATCTGCTCCTTTGTTCCTCAGTGACATCGCTACTCGCATCTGTCACACGGAAACACAGATGTGATTGATGCAAATGTTTATCTCCATGAGATTCAGGATGTGTATTTGTCATAAACCCAGTAAGAACGGCGATACTGAGCCATTGAGTGCGACACAGCCGTAGTTTTAAGGCTTCAAGGAAATGTAGCTTTCACAGCGTTTACATGTGCAGAGGTCACAGGTATGCAAGTGAATGACTGATGTGTTATAATTATATATATATATATATATATATATATAATAATCCAGGTGTATGTAAATATAGACAAGGGATCATCAGTGACAGTTCTGACCTTTGCATATATCTTTTGCAATATTGGCACCACTTGCAGTATTTAGCATTTCGACTGCACTCGTTTGTACATCGTACTCGTCTTATTTCTGTTTTTTTCATTCACTTAAAGTTAACTGTATTTCTTTATTCTTCTTTTCTTTAGTTTCTCTTCTTTTTTTCTTTCAATGTCAGTTGCATGAAAGGAACTCTTGAGGTCAGAATCGCATTACTCAGCGTAAAACAGTGTCTGCCGTGCATATGACAATAAACATCTTGAATCTTGATATTTGCATTTTTATCATGACTTATTGATCTGGAAAAAACAACAAAAAAAACATTCAGGATCAGATTCAATTGAGAAATAATATATCTGAGGGTGAGTCCAAACGTAAACACCGACAATGCTATTTCGCTGTATGCAGATTTATGTGGTTGTGTGATGCTCGTTACAGCCCCAAAGCCCCGTGCGCTTGTTCCGCAGACCTGTCCCTCAGCTCGGTGGAGCAGCAATCAGAGCAAATACAAACACCTGCCTTGAATCCACCGGTGCCAGCAGGTGTTAACGAGCAGATACCGGCCACAGGTGTGCGGGCAGTGGGGTCTTGGACTGTGCTGCATGTCACAGGTGGTGGTCATTCGCACTAATTGTGTTGTCAGCAATGCAACGGCATGAAGTCTTCTGTCCGGGGATTACAAAATAAAAGCCTTGACAAACAAATGACACAAATGCAAGAAGTGTCTGCACGTGTTTGAAGAGAGCAACGCTGACAAATGTGATGACAGAGATCTTGCCGATAATTGTACAAATGCTACAAGGCACCTGTGCATATTAGAGCAGGATTAGTCGTAATCATAATAACATCTGTAAAAGCCTCAAGAGTCGTCTAAAATGCTGTTTGCAAAACTTATTTTGAAAATCATCCACATTAGTGTGAGTGAGACATTAGTTGAAATGTCTGCCGAGGGAAAAAAGCTTGAACCACATTATGGAATTTTAATGAATCTCTGCCTCTGATTAGTACAGAATTGTAGAGATATCACAACCTATGCAAAAAAGTGAAAAAAGTGCTGACGCAGTTTTTCTTTTTCCTTTTTTTCTTTTGAGAAAAACGCAGGAGGGATTAATTACATCTAATAGATCAACAGATAAATCCAAGAAGCTGTACAGTGCTGAGAGGCACTGCATGCCTCCCCCTGCTGGGAGTGTGTGTGTGTGTGTGTGTGTGTGTGTGTGTGTGTGTGTGTGTGTGTGTGTGTGTG
>JAFBJT010109194.1:196595-215229 GCA_016785325.1 Chascanopsetta lugubris
ACCCGGCCCGGGGGTTTTCCTGCAGGGGCCCCCCCCCCCCCCCCCCATACCCACTCACACACACACACACACACACACACACACACACACATGCATTCTATTAAATTTTGCTCCAATAAAAGTGCTCTCTTGTCATTGTGAAAATAATTATAATAATTACAATGATAATAAAAATGATTATGTCATTATTGTTGTTGTTATTATTATTATTGTTATTATTATTATTATTATTATTATTATGATGATGATGATTATTATTATTATGATTATTATTATCATTGTTATTGTTATCATATAATATCATCACATAATGGCTCATCATCACACACTGATGATCTGAATGAACCTGGAGCCTCATTCACGCTTGTATAATAATATCACTGTGACTATAATGAGGTTTAATTGACTTCATGTAAACAGAGTGACTCCTCCCACTGTTCCCACGGTGACAATAATTATAAAATAAATCAAAAAGATCCCCACTTGGTCCCAGAGCAATTTTGTGTAATGAATTTAATAATCTTAAAAAATACACTCAAGTAAATGAGGCCTGAGGAGAGAAGAAAAGTAGGTACATCTAAGGCTGGTGTGTAGAGTGGAATACACCGTTCCTTTATCATCAGGGCCTGATAAGGGGGCGGGGTTTAGGTTAAGGGTCCAACACACTTTGCATAATTTCATTCCCCATATTTAAATTCTGCCTGGAGCGATTTGTTTGAGCCTTCTGCTCGGGTGCACAGGGGACTCCTGGAGGCTGCGGAGACTAAAGGGGTGGTCACGGGTCAGTGGGCGGCGGCACTCAAGTCGGCGAGCCAGGTGTTTTTATCGCTGAGTCGTTCTTATGGAGACGAGGGGGGTGGGCCGTGTACATGTCAGAATTGTATTTTGTGTATTCATAAAGACAGTGGAAAAAAAAAACTAGACATTTGATTTTTTTCTACAGCTTATAGGCTGAAAACATAACACGTGAGCAACAGAGCAGCAGGTGGCGCAGGTCACATGATCAGTGGCCTGTCGTCATGGTGATCCTCCTCCATGTTAAGGGACTTTATAGGGAGAAAGTGACAAATGGAGCGAGGTTGCAAAAAAACGGTGACGTCCACCCCCACTCTTCATTTTTAACCTTGACCTACCTACTGTCCTCTGGAGGTGTAGCCACACACACACACACACACACACACACACACACACACACACACACACACAGTGAAAGGATAGATTGTGCGGTGGTGCTCGTTTATAATTAGTTACACAGCACGACAGTGGCTCTGCTTCAGTGCTCACAACTCACACAGGACACACTGCATTTCTACAGTGACTCAGCACAAATCTGTTGGATGAACGTCTTTACGATGGAATTCAGTGACCTGCGATTAGATTCTTCATCCTCGTACTTTCATCATTTCACGCCCCTTTGGTGCAAATGTAACATCTCACATGAAGGACGGAGAACGTCCATCACTGAGCTCATGTACAAAGATGGACGGAGAGTAGCGATTCATCGCCCATAGGTTTCTGGGGAGTGCTTGTGAGACTCATTGTGGGCATGTCCTCCCTTAGCTCCTCCCACTTCCTGGTTCTCCCCCAAATCAGGCAGAAAGGGGTGGAAGGTAGAAGCGGAGCCAACAAGCAATGAAGCAAAGAAGAAAGTATTTCTTCTCCTTCTTTTTTTTGAAAATATTCAACCAGGTAAAAAAAAAAAAAAAAAAAAAAAAAAGAGTAGATGAAAATCATTTGAATTGCACTGAAAACAAGCTTCACTTTTAGATGCATTTTTTCGATTGTATTTACAGTTTCCTATTGACCACACATTTTAAATGGTGTGTATCTGCAGAAGTTGCAGTAAAACACAAGTCATTCTTCAGCTGAGACGCTTCGGAATTGACATCTCGTTTCATCCCATGATGTGTGTGCGCGTCTGAGTGTGTGTGAAGCAAACAAACGATACTATCGCTCGAGTGTGACACAGAGCAGATAAGTGGGTCAAACTCTGAGCATGAGATGCTGCTGTTTAACAGTGTGGTCACATCATCCGAGGCTGTCATCTTGTGGCAAAACGAAAAAACTGCACTGAACCAGCACATGGGGACATCAAAGGCTCATAACCGCGCGTGTGTGTGTGTGTGTGTGATGATAAAACAGGCTATGTTAAATTAACCTTTTTCACAAGATAACAGGAAGTGATTCATGCCGTCGCAATTGTATCGGCCTCACGGCGGAACACGTGTTTGTTATTGTTTCGCCGTTTGCGCTCGTCTGTGTGAGGGGAGGCGCCGCCGCCGCCGCCGCCGCCGCCGCCGCCTCGGCTCAGACCTCGTCACTGCTCCATATAGGCGGCATGTTTCGATAGGGGGCTTTGTATGTGTGTCACAGAGGCACCATGTCCTCTCTTTCACCCCGAAAATGCAGAGATACACCCCCCCTCCCCCCCACACCCCCATCTCTCTCTCTCTCTCTCTCTCTCTCCGCCTCCACCCGGCTTTGATCCGCCCCTGCAGCCACGCTGGAGAGATGACAGAGCGCAGAGAGAGAGAGGGAATGTGGAGAGGGACGACATGGGGCGGGGGGGGGGGGGGGGGGGGGGGGGGGGGGGGGGTGATGACAGCTCCTCAACAAGTGTGAGAGAAGAGAGAGAGAGAGAGAGAGAGCGAGAGAGAGAGAGACTCTGATGATGAGCTCCTCGCCATGGGAGGAGGAGGAGGAGGAGACATATGCAGCATCAAGAGGCACCAGAGCTGGGTTAAGCATGCACTTGCATGCTGCTCCTGTGTCGCTCACCCCCTCCCTCTCTCTCTCTCTCTCTCTCTCTCTCTCTCTCTCTCTCTCTCTCTCTCACTCTCTCACACACATGCTCACAGAAACCCTCCTCTGTTTACCCTCGATCTGGAACGGCCCGCGGTCTCACTTGCCATCTGCCCTGGTCAACACAGATGCCCGACTTGTGCCATCCAGTAATAATCAGTCATAGCGAGAGTAGATCTGTGCCCATGCAGACAGACACTGGGCAGGCGGCAGCTGCAGAGAGAGAGAGAGAGAGAGAGAGAGAGAAAGAGAGAGAGAGAGAGAAGCTCACAGGGTGGTTGTATTGATTATTCCCATGTTTACTACATGTTACTAAAAATAGTATTATAGTATAATATCATAAGATGAAAGGTTATGGGGTAGAACTTGTTGTTGTTGTTGTTGTTGTTGTTGTTGATGTTGTTGTTGTTGTTGTTGTTGTTGTTGTTGTGTTGGCCATGGCCTTTATTGTCATAAAATAGGGCCAAATAATAATAATAATGAACTATTCCCACAACGGTTGTAAGAAATGATTTACCCTCAGTATTTGTGATCCATTTTAAAAGCAACATTTTAGCCGCGAGGAACTGTGTCAAAAAGTTGCCGATGCGGCAGAACGTTCTCGCTGACAGTGGGGAAGTTGGTTCGCCGAGTCGTGATGACACTCTGTCATGAGCCTCAGTGCAAAGGTGCAGACACAGAGGAGAGAGAAGGGGGTTTAAAGTTGATGGGGAGCTGCTTCAATTTGAAATGAAACGTTCTCTCCATCAAAGTCAGAGTTCTACGTTGATGTGAGCTTTAAGGAACAGGTTCTCCACAGAGAAAGGAATGAGAAAAGCCAATGCTACTTTATAAGTGCGGTGGATCCTGGATCGTGGTGATGAATCATCAGTGACCGTGACCTTTGACCTCAAATGGACTTATAGATCTTCATGCATGCTGACCTTACTGTGACCTTACTGTGACCTTCTGTGAATGTGGGCAATATAGATATATTTTGATCGATTGATTGATTTGCGGTCATGGGGCTTTGGTCAAACTAAGTTAATCGAGATGTCACAAAGACATTTTAGGTATTTATGTGTTTTCATTGTTTATATTTACTCTCACTTTAATGGTGGAACAAATGACTGTAAAGATGATTTAATAGTATTTCTATTGATAACATGAGTGTTTGTGTTTATAGGAAGCAATTTGCAACAGCAAGCAATTTAAACAAATCTTTAATCTCCTAAACTACAACCATGGCTGTATCCATTTTATTCCCTTTTTAATTGCATGGAATATGAAACTATTAAAAATGAATAAATAAATGAATAAATAAATAAATAGATAAATAAAAAAGGACAATTCTAGAGCAAAATGAAGAATTGTCTTTTGGAAAATGAAATGAAAATCTGTTCCAGAATAACAAAGCTACCTTTTTTTAATTTTCATATTTTGCTGACTCATCGCGTCGTCACCACGGCCTTATGCAGAAATGTCAAATTTTAACAGCTCGCTATTAAATGTCCACGTTGACCTTTGACCCCTGACCCGGTGTCATCACTGTCTGCGGCCGTGAGACCTGAGCAGAGGGAAGGTCAGAGTAAAGTGGGTGATGACACTCAGCTAATGAGCAACCATAACTCGGACGCTACGCCCCCCCTCCCTCCCCCTCCCACCCCAAAGGTCAAAGGTGTGTCTTACAGAGGTCAAAGGTCACCATCATTTGACCGTGTATTGTCCCTGTGTAAGCAAATCTACTGATTGTCCATATAATGTACATCCTCATTTATATATGTACGGATACTATGAATTGTTCTAAAAAAATATATATTTTAGTGAACAATTTTGAAAAATGCAATTTTGTGGCATTTCAATTTTTAGTCCATTTTTTTCTTTTTATAAAACAACACAAATAAATT
The DNA here is from genome assembly GCA_016785325.1 of Chascanopsetta lugubris. Lineage (NCBI taxonomy): Eukaryota > Metazoa > Chordata > Actinopteri > Pleuronectiformes > Bothidae > Chascanopsetta > Chascanopsetta lugubris. Next base: position 201,284 of record JAFBJT010109194.1, read on the forward strand.
GGGGAACTTCATTATAAGGACAAATGTCCACTGTGTATTTAAAATCATTGGCTTACTATAGAGAGTAAATAGGCAACATGTAAACAAAGACTTATTTTGAAGGGCAACGTCAGAGACTTTATTACATGACGAGAGCAAAAGTGCTGGTAATGTAATATCATTTCTCAGAATTGACATTAAACAAACAATGAACATTGTTATGGACGCTGAAAGGCTCAAGAAAAGTGAGAGTTGTAACGAACTTAAAATAAATGTTTAGTGTGTACGACTAATGTGTGGTCGTTGCCCTGTGGCTTAAAGCTGAACCTCCCGTTTACGTTTGAACGCAATGATGCTGCTGCATGATCAAATGTCTCATCTACACGACGTTAATATTAATAAGGATCATAAACACACATCTTATCAACATGCGTCTCACATTGTCTCCATATCATTTACAGTTGTAGCTAATTACGTTTCAGAACCTGCAGCACATTTAAAATTGGATTGATCTTCAACCCCATGAAATAGTAATTACTCACAAGTTATCTCCTATTATAATATTTACATATCTCCATCAACCTGTCGATCGATCGATCGATCGATCACTGGATGATTTCACACATTTTGATGCAGAGTATTTTACATTCAATTCACAACTGTACTTTTTTCGCACTCAAACAAATGTAAACATTTGGAGTTGTTGTTGTTGCTGTATAAAGGTCACCATACTGTGACCGACCCCCCCCCCCCCCCCCCCCCCCCCCCCCCGTTTACCTAGACAAAGTATTGCTGATCCGTCATCCGATGAGAAAACAGATACAGATAAAGCATCGTGTTATTAGACCATCTTTGATTTCACAGATGGTTGTTGACTTCACGTCGACTACTCGAATACATCACAATGAATCATCATGTTATTTGGACACGTCTTTGCTGGAGGATCTTCTCTCTATCTGCCTGCCTGTTAATTAAAGGCCTTTGATGTGTGCGTGTTCCCCTCAGAGACCCCCCCCCCCCCCCCCCCCCCCCCCCCCCCCCCCCCCCCCCCCCCCCCCCCCAAACCCCCCCCCCCCCCCCCCGGAAAAAAATCCTCCTCCTCCTCCTCTTCCTCATCCTCATCGGCCTGATGTGAACTTTGGGGGAAAGTTTGGAAGAAACTAGAAGTTGCGATTCATTCCGTCGTCGTCGGAGTGATTTAAGTTCATCGGAGGAGTTTGAAAGGATTTGCGGCGCTTGGATGGGATAGACTCCGCCTCCTCTTCCTCCTCTTCCTCCTCCTCTTCCTCCTCCTCGTCCTCCTTTCTGGTCCTTCTCCTCCGTTCTGTGCCATGAGCAGCATGAAAGGTGCACGATTAACACACTGGCACACATACATTGAAAATGTTAGTGCGTGGTATATATATATGTGTGTGTGTATGTATGTGTGTGTGCGTGCGTGCGTGCATGCATGCATGCATGTGTGTGTGTGTGTGTGTGTGTGTGTGTGTGTGTGTGTGTGTGAGCGATAATTGCCTGGATTTGTGGATGACAGGAACAGTTTACTGTGTCATTTGGATTTTCAGGGACAAGGGTTCACTCACCGGTGAATGTGGTGGACAAAGAGGCCTGAAACACACACACACACACACACACACACACACACACACACACACACACACACACACACACACATAGGGATTAAACAGGAGCAGCCCGGGAGTTTCACGGGAGCTTACTGTTCGCCTGGCGCAGCGATATCTTACAGACCTTATAGGCCGATGCTGCAGCTCACACACACACGCGCGCACACGCACACATGAACACACATGTGCGCACACACACACACACATGAACACACACACACACACGTGCACGATTGCCAAAATCCAACAAACAGACAGAATTAATGCTGATGACTGTCCCGCGGATGAACTCTCGCCGCGGAGATCCACACAAAACCGAGGGGAGTCTGATCAAATAGAATCCCTACACCCCCCCCCCCACCCTAAACTCACACACCCACACACCCCAGCCTAAACACACACACACACACACACACACACACACACACATACACCGTACATGTGCACACGCATGTGCAGAAACAAGAGTATATGGGACGACACTTGAATGCAAATATCGAAAGCTATTTACATTTCAAGACGTCTCTGTTCAGGGGTGAAGGAGAGAGAGAGAGAGAGAGAGAGAGAGAGAGCGAGCGCTCTGTTCTCTCTTCACTTGGTTCCAATCCCCTTTAGAACCCACAACATCACACCGGGACACTCTCAGATCAAGCGCTGATAATGAAGCTTCAGTGGAACACGGGGGACGCGCGGCTTCATCGTTCGTTTTGTTTACAAATTCCCCCGTTCTGTTCTCTGAGGAGCGCGGCCTCGTCACGTGGCAGGTCCTCGTGCCTCAGTCTGACCCACTAACCGCCGCCGCCGCCGCCATCGCCACTTTTCAATGTCTCGTCAGTCGACCTTCATGTCGGCTTAGCGGCGTCTGGGCTGAGCGGCGCCGCTGAACGCAGCCCGGGCGGATCTTTTGTAGGTCGCGTAATATCGACACATGTCCTTTAAGTCCAAAGATCAAATCGCTAGTCTATGTTTTATGGATTGTACACGTGAGGATGCTCATTCTCCCCCCACGCTCCCTGTACGCCCAAATATGGATTACCTTCCTCTCTGTCATAACAGATGGACGTGATTTATTCATCAGAGGGAAAAAGTTTGTAGCTCGGTCTCACTTTCCAGGTCCTGTCGAAGTTTCCCCATTAAACTGGAAACAAGAGTGGCCCCTCCTCCTCCCCCCCCCCCCCCTCCCCCACTCGACCCCCCCCCCCCGGTTCACAGTTCTCTCTTCACTTGGTTCCAATCCCCTTTAGAACCCACAACATCACACCGGGACACTCTCAGATCAAGCGCTGATAATGAAGCTTCAGTGGAACACGGGGGACGCGCGGCTTCATCGTTCGTTTTGTTTACAAATTCCCCCGTTCTGTTCTCTGAGGAGCGCGGCCTCGTCACGTGGCAGGTCCTCGTGCCTCAGCCTGACCCACTAAACGCCGTCAGCCGCCGCCGCCGCCGCCATCGCCACTTTTCAATGTCTCGTCAGTCGACCTTCATGTCGGCTTAGCGGCGTCTGGGCTGAGCGGCGGCGCTGAACGCAGCCCGGGCGGATCTTTTGTAGGTCGCGTAATATCGACACATGTCCTTTAAGTCCAAAGATCAAATCGCTAGTCTATGTTTTATGGATTGTACACGTGAGGATGCTCATTCTCCCCCCACGCTCCCTGTACGCCCAAATATGGATTACCTTCCTCTCTGTCATAACAGATGGACGTGATTTATTCATCAGAGGGAAAAAGTTTGTAGCTCGGTCTCACTTTCCAGGTCCTGTCGAAGTTTCCCCATTAAACTGGAAACAAGAGTGGCCCCTCCTCCTCCTCCTCCTCCTCCTCCTCCTCCCCCCTCCCCTATCGGACGCCTCTGCACATGGTCACAGTCCAGTTTGACAGATTTCACTCACCAGCTTTACAGCAGCTCTGTGACTCGGCCTGCGGCTTCATGAGCGAGTGGCTGCTCCTCTGTGAGCCGAGCCAAGCCTCAGATCCTCCGACTCGGCTTTTTGTTCACGAGTCACAGATCAAGACCCACGGAGCTCGATGACCCGAGATCTGACTGGAATATCTCGTATGAACTACGCATAACATGTATTATTATTGTTATTATTATTATTGTTGTTGTTGTTGTTATTATTTGTATTTTTGTATTGTTATTGTTTTGTTTTTGTTGCCATTAATGATACTACTACTACTAATAATAATAATAATCTTAATCATAATAATAATGATAATCATAATAATTGAATTTGACCATATTTAGTTGTTGTGGTATTATGTTTCACTTCCTTTGGTTATTGAATGTTTGAATCCTGTCTCAAATATGTAAATATTTTGTAAATATATATATATTTGTGTTTATTTAAATGTGTCCCAGTATCATGAAAAGGGTAAAAATCTAAAGTTTTTACAAATTCCTTAAGAAATGACTTCAAAATATAAACGTGATTAATTTGAGCCGTGTTTAAATCCACGGTGAACTGTCAGTTACAGCTTCTCGTCCATGGATCATCCATTTAAATCCTCTCTTTTTTCTGATTTGAGTCGTCCGATGAGGTGTTTAAAATACATTCTTTCTCAGTTCAAAGTTTTTGTTTTTTGTTGTTTTACTTTTTTGTCATTTTCTCTTTTCCCTAATTAAAAGTAAAGGACATGGATACGTTCTATCAGACAAACTGAGATTTGTACATTTGGGCGAAATCATAATTTTCTATATAAACATGCACATAGAATGATTTTGATGTGATATTTCTTGTTGTATTATTTTATTTATAATACTTTTATTTACAAAAATACTGCTTGGATTAACTTGACATGACATAAGATTGTATATAAACATCCTGTTATTTCTGTGATACAACATTCACCTCTTTCATTGAAAACATTTCATTACATTATGAGAATATTGTTTAAGGCACAATGTTTTTAGTTATGTTTCTGTTGAAAGAACCTTTTAAAGATTTATATAAAAAGTATAACTGCATTTTAAATAAATACTATTTACATTATTGTTCGACTGTTTCAAAACCCTTTTGTATTTTCATTATTCGTTTCCTTCGGTTTTACACATATAAATATTTACTATATAACAATTTTTTCATACTATTCAACTCCAAAGAAACTCACTTGTCATATGTAAAACTGGACAGTATTTTGATTTTATTATATCAATTACTTTTATTTTGTATATTGTGAATATTTTACTGACCCCACCATGTGATTAATCTTCTTTCATTTTGTAGAAATGATCATTATAAAATATAGTTGATTTTGAAATAGAAGTTAGGAAAACTCAATGATGATGTGTCAGATTTTCTAACTAATTAAGTTATCATATAAAAAAGCACTGAATCTTAGATCCTAAATTTAATAATCTTACATTTGAAATCATTATTGCAAAGTTTTGAAATAAATTTTGATGGATACGTTGTTGAAGTTTTGCTTTGATGTGACTTTCTGCTCAGACGCAGCTCTGTGATGTGGAGTGAGGCGATTGTGAAAACCTTAGCGTAATGTTACATGTCCGCAGACGGATCCCACTCGTTTGAAGTCTCCTCCAACTTCAGACATGTGGCCGAAGATCAAAGAAGTATTATTTTTTTTACTTTTTAGTTTATATGAACTTCAATTTTCATTCTGGAATCCTGCAATGAAATTTGTCACTTCCCTCAATCTATCTTTATATTTGGATTTTTTGGGACATTATTATTATTATTATTATTATTATTATTATTATTATTATTATTATTATTATTATCATTATTATTATTATTATTATTATTATTATGATACAATGCTCTAACTATTTTAAAATGTATCTATTCATTTTCCTTGTTAGTATTGCACAATTTTCACTTTTTTAAAATTCTATCTTTTTCCTTTCTCTTTCTGCGGCTGCTGTAATTCTCTAATTGCTTTGCGTGTGTGTGTGTGTATGTGTGTGTGTGTGTGTGTGTGTGTGTGCGTGTGTGTGTCCTTGTCCGGCCCTGACCTTAGCTGGGTATGTGGGTGGGAAAAGTAGATTTTGTGATAACCCACCGAGCAATTGTTCCCTTTCAGTCGCTGCCTTTTACAACAATCTGACAGTTCATTGAAAAAAATCGAATAAAGAAAGTATTAAGAAATGAAAGTTCAGATGACAATTAACTTTTTTGCCATATTCTGTGTTGGCTTTTAAAAAATTGTCTTGGATTACTTTCATTAAAAATTGGAAAATGTGTGCATTAAAAACATTCACCGGGTGCCGGAGCTCATGTGTGCGTGAATTTATATATAGAGCAGCTCTTTTTAGCGACAAGGGATTATTTATGTATGTATATATAGTTGTTTAAGTATAATATTTATTTATATTGTTTTACTTATTTTATCAATAAAAAGACAGACATACTATACACAGTGACTGATAAATTCATTAATGGGATACTATAAACTCAGTCGAAGAAAAAGTCTATATCATTACTATTAAAGATATTTCACTTCAAATTCCCAATTATGTTTTACCAATGTGAAATTTAAAAAAAACAAAAGTAACTTTTATTTCATTTCTAATTTCTATTCTTATTCATATACATATATATATACACACATTTATATTTTTATTTCCTGAATACAGATTATTAGATATTTAAAAAAGCCAACACCAAAACCGAGGCAAAAGAAAAAAGAAAAGAAAGACGATAAAAAATGTAAGCGTAAATGTCGCCAATTAAATGTAAAAGCAGCAAAGACGATAGTTACTAAAGTAAAATATATATATATTTATATTATGAATTAAAGTTACATAGTTTGATACATGTTTGTCCTCCACAGTCGGTAAAATGTGAAGTGTCGTGAGACGTGAGTTTTGGTGGTTGATTCACATCCAGTCATTTTATAAAGAAAAACATTGATTTCATAGAAATATTTTACTATCAACTATAAAATGTAATACTTCTTTTAATATTTGGATTCAAATATAATTTGATACATCTTTTTTTTTATTTCAAAGAAAAATAGATCCACAGACCAAAATCTAGATTCAGTTCAGAGTCATTGATAATAAATGAATAAAAAATGAAATAAATAAAAGTCCAATTGTATCCGTTGAAAACTTGTAACTTGTTATTTAAACGTGTTAAAGTAATAGATTACTTTCACTTAGTTCACTCAGCCGCTTTGACATTGCAGGATTTTTCATCAGGGCCCTTTTCATTCGTTTTCGTCAGATTCATGAAAAAAAGGGAGAAAAAAAAAACGAAAAAACACGTGTGGACCTTGATGTAATAATTCCGACATATTTAGGATTGTTGTTGCCGCCGCGTTCAAATCCCTCTGCAGCGTTCATACTCGTTAATTCCGGCTTCTCTTTGAAGTGACTGCCGAGGTGCTGCCATCATTAATGTTTTCTCTTCCTCCTACACTTCTTCTGTCTCATGTCAAAACGTCAGAGAATCTGTTCTCTCCTTTTCTTTCTCCACTCTTTGTGAACGTTAAAGACGCCTGCGGGGCCATTTACATTCAGGAGAGCGAGATTCACTCTGAGAGACGAAGCACAAGGTCAAACTTCTGACGAGGAGCGAAACACGCGAAGCTCGTCAACGGTTCATCGGGAGTTTGGGCTCGGTTCAAACTTTCGGGCAAAGTTTAACTTCCTGTGTTTTCCCTCGTCGTACCACCGCGACTCGGCGAGATGAAAAACACCAAGAGGTCATTTCATTTTCTCACTATTGTTCCCACCTGCTAAAACGGGTTCGGTGTAAAGCAGCGGGGGGCTTTCAGAGGGGGCGGAACAAAAGCACTCCACTGCCACTTTCGACAACAGAGCATCTGAAAAACATACTCTACGAATTACACGCAAATATTTTGGACGAACTCATCCTTTAATTCAGGGATTCTCCACTGGTGGGGTTAAGGTTAGGGTTAGGGTCAGTGGGTCGCGGGACCGCTTGGGTTAGGGTTAAGATTAAGGTTAGGATTACGGACCCATTTTCTGTGGGTTGCAATCTTTGACAGAGAAAAGAAAGTTAAGTAAAAAAAATTTTTTTAAATGCTGTGCTTTTATTTTGAAGGAGATTTTCGATGCATCGGACTGCCGCGTATTCATACTCCGTAACAGTGGGGGCAACAATGCCCTGTGATGCTAACAATGCTACAGCTCATTTTTCATGTGCTAATGCAAGTGAAACACAAGTGCAACACCAACAGCAAAATGTTGGATCCCACAACCAGACCGGTTCAGAACCACTACTTTAAATGAGTGATTCTCAACTGATGGGTCGCGACCCACTTTTGGGTTGCTAATGCTAACAATGCTAACGTTTGTTTTTCTACGCGAACCCATCAAGATGAGATGCAACATGACCCTGACACCTGCCTTGATTTGGGTCGCAGCCCGTCTTTGAGGAGTGATGATGGCTCCTGGAGCCAGACCGGTCAAGAACCATAACTTGAAATCGGTCATTCTCAGCTGGCGGGTCGCGACCCACTTTAGGGTTGAAGGAATTTCTTTCTCTACGTATTCGAGCGCCGTCTATTCACACCCCTTGACAGTAGGTGGCGAAGATGCCCTGTAATGCTAATGAGGCTAAAGTTTGTTTTCATACGCTAACCGATCAAGGCACCAAGATGCCCTTAATTCCTCGATTTGGGTCGTGGTCCATCGTGACGGGGGGGGGGGGGGGGGGGGGGGGGGGGGGGGGGGGGGGGGGGGGGGGGGGGGGGGATGCAATCGAGAACCAATGCCTTTAACCATGAGGCTAGTGTGACGCTATCTCCTCTCACTCCGACAGTAGGTGGCGAAAGTGCCCTGTGATGCTAATGAGGCTAAAGTTTGTTTTCATACGCTAACCGATCAAGGCACCAAGATGCCCTTAATTCCTCGATTTGGGTCGTGGTCCATCGTGACGGGGGGGGTGGGGGGGGATGCAATCGAGAACCAATGCCTTTAACCATGAGGCTAGTGTGACGCTATCTCCTCTCACTCCAGTCGGAGGCTTCGGAGTCTGTTTGTGAGGAGCCTCCACACTCGCTTTACATAAATCACGAGTCAAGAATTAAGTTAAGCGGCGCAGCATCTCTCTCTCTCTCTCTCTCTCTCGCTCTCGCTCCCTTTATTCCTTGCTCCACTTATCCACCGCGTCGCCTGCAGCTACTCATCTGAGAACAGAGGCGAGAAAATGAGGGAATCATCCGCCTCCTCCAAAGTGGAGGAGGAAGAAGGGGGACGAGCGAGAAGAATCACGGCCGGCGCCACGAGGCACCGCGCGAGGCTCGTTCGGGGAAGTTCTTAACCCCGTCGCCTCCTCGCTGTTTTCCTCGCGCCTGTTTGCCGAGCGCCAAGCGACGACTTCGGCGACCCGAGGGGTCAGAAGACATTTTCATCGGCTGTCGACGTTGAGAGACCTCAGCCTCAGCAGCAGCAGCAGAATGAACAATGAGCTCCGGGCGCCAACGCGGAGCTGCATTGCCATCTACGGGGCGGAGGAGGGAAGTGAGGAGGAGGGCGAGTTAACAGAGATGTCTCCGCTCCTAATCTCATCAGACTCTGTAACCGCTGACGCTACAGTTCAGGACGGGCCGCTGAGCGCTGGTGCTGACCAACAGTAATCACTCTATCCAGGATTTTTCATGCAGGCAACTGAATTTCACAGTAAATTTCATATGTATTTAACCCATTCAACTTCAGATTAAGAGGCATGGCCAAGGCAGATTATAGGCCAGTGCTGCGGCCCACAGGAGAGAGTATGCTACAATGCAGGTACAGTATGATCTTGTTCTATGCCTCCCATTTTTAGACGTGGTTTCAATTTGTCTTTTTCATATTTTTTCCTGCAAATTGCAATTGGAGAATTGTTGATTGACTTCCAAAATAAATTGTTGATTCGTCCATAAACTTGATTTGGAATGTTGATTTGAAATGATTCGTTAATTGTCTGAGGAACAAATGTAATGTTTACACTGTCTGGTTGTTTTTTACTGTGTCACTACGAAAATATGAAACTCACTGTCGAACAAAGTTCTGTGTATATAATTTCACACAGAACCTGATGATGAAACACCATCTCTTATGTCAGGTGAAAATGCAGAATGTAAATATAATTGTATGGTCTCGAAAAACCTGGATTGGTTCATGTAAATTTTGTTCTGACAAATTCCATTTCCTGAATTGATTCAATTAAACTACCCAATAGTTATCCCACAGTTTTTTTTAAAGACAACAAATACAACGTTTCAACTGTTTTACAACTCTTAATGCATTTGAAAAACATACTATAGGACACAATATTTTCATTTATTTTGTATTTAATTTATTAAGTGGAAATGTGACTTCCTTAAGCAGAAGCACACATTCCACTTGACGGGGTCATACCTGATGAGAGTCTCGGAGTATCTAATACATGGAAATAAATAATTATTGAATGAAATACGGCGCCAGAGGAGTCTGAAACTTCTACGGCTGTTTTCTGATTGTGAAAAGTAAAATGATGACACAAAAATGTCACTAGTGATTGTTCACATTTAGCTATTACTGAGTAGCTGAACTATGTGGAACTTCACAATACATCAGAACTGCATGGACTGTTCCCCGTGGTTTCAACCAGAAGTAGCAGGCTTCAACAAGGGTCAAAGGTCATAGTACTATTCCAAACTGTTGTGAGAAGAACTGCTCAATGAATTGAAGTTTATTTTCAAAAGAGGTTTTTCTTAAAAATTGCAGCCATTCTGACAAGAGGACCCCAAAACTCTACTTTGGTTTCATCGAATACCTACATCCATTAAAAAAAAGGTTGTCGGCATGTGTTTTTTCTTGCTGCATTGCAGTTTCAGTCACAAGCCAAAAGGGGGCAGTACCATACAAATGAGGGAAATGTTGCCATGCACTGCCACCTGATCCTTTCTATCTGCAAAAATCATACAGTCACAAATCCTACTTCCACCTCTCCCCTGCAGTTCATAACAAAATGTCTCTGAGTTACATGCATCTTCACTCTTACCTGCAGGACACCAACTCTCCACAAGTCATGTGATCGCTGAAGTCCGAGGTCCAAGGACTTTTCTATGGTTTGCCGACCGAAGGACACGAAGCTGAGACTGAAGACAAGAAGTGAAAGGTGAGAGTCAGTTCGGCGCCAGTTGCCATGGCAACACACCTGCTCCTCACTCCAGCATCAGCCCAGGGATGGTGCTGAAAGAAGAAAGGCAAGAGACACCTCGTCTCTCCACATTTCACATACGTATCTACCAGCACAATGAGCAACATCTCACATTCTGAGCAGGGTCCAGCAGCGGAACATCATTTCCAGCGCTGACACGTCCACATGCTGTCATGGGAGGAACACGTTCCAAATGAGCCGCCTCTCTGTGTCTGGACAGTAGCTTCTCAAACTCAACATGTGAGGGTGGACCTGAAAGTTAAATGAGTATTAACGACACCGAGACATAGAATAGACTGCTGAAACCCTGGACGGGACCGGGGCTTTTAGATCTTCAGTCTAACGCTCTCCCATCTGAGCTATTTCGGCGGAAACAAAGTAGAACATCTGGGGCTGAGAGGTGCAAAAAAAACAGGGAAGTCTTCCGTCAACAACCCAAACACCCATTTGATGACTATGTATACTTTGCTCATATTGGACGCCGCCGAAACCGTGGACTTGTAGATCTCAAGGTTACACAACTTGAGACATGGAAAGATTTTGACCAACCTACCAAAGATGACCAAGTCGCCCACTCGACAACAAAGGACAGCTGTCAGACATTAGAGACTGCCAAAATGCAGGATTGAATCAGGGACCTTTAGATTTTTTGTCTAACCCTCTCCCAACTGAGCTGTTTCGGCAAAACCAACGCAGAGAATTTGGGGTTAAGAGGTGCGAAACAGAGGACCAGACGGTATGATTCCTAGATCTAACAACATATGAGAAAACCTTGCCATCAAAGGTCTTGGCCTGGCAGAGACGCTGCAATCAGAGCCACTGGAATGTGACTTAACAGCAGACTCAAAGTCATAGAACACGAGACTCAGGAAGGTTTTGCACAACTTACCATTTGCCCCAACTGGCCACAATGTAGAGCTATTACAATTAGCTGAAACCCGGAGTTGAACCAGGGAGCTTTAGATCTTCAGTCTGACGCTCTCCCAACTGAGCTGTTTCGGCTTTGTATGGGACATTGTTTGGGCTTAAGTGGTGTAAAACACGGGTACGTTTGGGAGGTAAACTTACTGGGCCAAAATTTCAAATGAAACCTGGAAATCTTGGTATCAGAGGTACTAGAAAGCAATCAACCAGTGGAATCAAAGCGACACAGCGTGACACACCTGACTAGATATGGCCATCTGTTTATCCCAACTGATGCCTAAGTTGAAATAGTATAGAATACAGACTTCAGGAACTCGCAATTGAACCATGGACCTTTGGATTTTCAGTCTAATGCTCTTCTAACTGAGCTATTTTGGCTTTAAAACGTTGTGGCTAAGTGGTGCCAAACAAGGGAAGTAGACTGTAGGATTTCCAGATGGAACAAGACAGCAGAAACTCTTGCTATTAAAGGTCTTCTGGAGGGACCAGAAAGTGATGAACCAGTGCAGATTCACGCACAACTACCCCAGGGAAGGTAGACCTTAGACCAATCTTTAGCTGACATACAACGTAGACTGCAGAAACCAGGGATTGAACCAGGGACCAGTAGATCATCAGTCTAACGCTGTCCCATCGAAGCTATTTCCTCTGAAAAACATCAGATTTTTTTGGGTTAAGTTGTGCAAAACCCAGGACAGTTTGGAAAGTTGCATGTCCGGAACCAAATTTAATAGGAAACTCTTGGTAGTAAAGAACTTTGGGTGCAGAAACCCTGCAACCAGAGCTGCTGGAATGTGATCAACCAGTGGAATCAAGGTTACAGGTGAGACACCATATTGTTATTGGGCTGGATTGTTATGATCAAGAAGCCAATGACTGCCAATTTTCCCACCGGCTGACTAAGTTCATCTGGCTCACAATACAGACTGCCAAAGCCCCAGATTGAACTAGGGACGTTTAGATCTTCAGTCTAACGCTCTCCCAGCTGAGCTATTGTGGATCAAAAGCAAAAGATTTGGGGCTGCAGAAACACAGCAGTCAAGGTGATGGTCTCAAGATTACACACCATGAGACACGGGAAGGTTATAACCAACAAGCAAAGAACTAATCTCCTGCTTTGTTCTTCATATTTAAGGTCTGCAAAGCAAATGGAAATCTGGACAAAATTCTGCAGACGTGGATTCCAAAGCGCTCCAACAAATCAATTGGTTTGTTTGACTCAATTAAATAGCTTTGCCCAATGACTCCATTAGTAATAGACATACACGTTCATGGCTACACAGTGACAGCTGGCTTTAAACTGTCGTAGAGCGTTGTGGTGTTGAGTTGACTGAGCCGTTGATTGGGACATCTGTGGTTGGAACAGTGTTTGTGTGTTTGTAAGAGAGACAGCTGAGGGGCAGGAGAAGACAGGCAAGCATTCTGAACAATTGATTTGTAGACATATTTGAATTACTTACATTTTGCAATGTTGATCGTATCCAATTCCAAAAAGCGAGGGATCATAGCATCTGACATCTCTGATGTGGGACCACAATCACATTGGGACAAGAGGACAAGCAACTGGAGCTACAAACAAACGATGGGGGACCATGTATTTTATACACATCCGATTCTGTCCCATCCTCCTGGATCTAAGGTAAAGGTAATACTCAGAACTTGTCACAACAAGGTCCAATAAAGTAACATGGATTTTGGAATAGAATATAATAGAATAAAAGAAATGTGATGCATTTTTACCGAAAACAATTATATAGCAGTCATATCATTTGGATTCAGCTTGGATGTAAATGTGGCGGCAGGAAAAACAGCAAGATTACAGTATATAGTATATTATTACAATATAATGAGCAGTAACACATCATTTAAATTACTATATACTATTATTGTTTATTACTTTTTGTTGTATTTTTGTTTTATGCTCATGTAAGGTGTAATTGAGTGTTAAGAAAGGCACAGATGAATAAAATGTATTATTTATTATAATAGCAATCACCCATATTAGCACTTTTCAACACAGGTCAGGAACAAGGTCGTTCTGTACCTGGTGTGACCCGTTCATGCCAAATGGGAATACAAAGTGATACTGGATGCATGCATCAATTCAATACAGGCACACAGCAAATGTGACATTTTATATACATCTAATCAAATATACTCATAATACTCGAGAAGCCTAATGATCAACTGTGTTGAGCTGATCCATTAAATGAAGTGTATAAGTAGTAATGTTGCAGGCTTTGCAGCTGTAATTCAATGCATACAGCTAGGAGCCAGCAGCCTGCATATCCTGCTGCAGCAGTATC
>JAFBJT010109195.1:13174-15674 GCA_016785325.1 Chascanopsetta lugubris
TTCCTTCTTCTGTTTCCCCTTTCAGCTGTTTAGCGTAGAAAGCAAAGCTCTCCTGGAAGAGAGAGAGAGAGAGATCAATTGAGTGGCTTTCATTTACAATGACACTAATTTAAAGGTGCAGTGTGTAAGATTTGGTTTAGTTGCACGATGTTGTCATCACCTCACCCTTCCCAGCTCAGGGGAGAACGGGTGGCAGAATCAGAACTTATCTGACCGTCGTGATATTGCACCCTCATGTGACCTCTGCCTGCAGGCAGCGGGAGGTGAGAGTGAGGGGCGCTCCGTGTGTGTGTGTGAGTACAGAAACTTCTGAAACAGGAGAACTCTTCACCTTCCCCTCTCCTTGCCACTCGCTGGCTCCTCTGCTCAGGAAACCCAGCGATCACTTAACTATCCTGACACCGTGTGAATAATGCAGCAGCTGCTCCACCTTCATCCTTCTATCTGTGCTCTGCAGGTGAGTGATGGTCTCCTCCACCTGCCTCCAGGGGACAGAGCATCAGAGTGCTGCTGCTGCTGCTGCTGAGAGGGGCTCTGCATACGTGTGTGTGTGTGTAACAGAAATAGAGCTACATCAACTTACTAAATGTGCTGAAATGCGCAAAAACACTTGGCGCCAGAAAAAGAGAGCGGTTATTGTAGTGACACCATCTCGCTTACACAATACATGTACTCTGTGACCAGGGGGCAGGCCAACACACACACACGCAGTGCGTACACTGGTTAGGAGCTGTGTGTGTGTGTGTGTAGGTGTGTAGGTGTGTGTGTGTGTACTCACAGGGGGCTCAGGGAAGGGCGCCTGCTCTCCCTCTCTACTATAGAGTCTCGCGAGTCGTTTGAGTGTCAGCTGGTCTGGCTCCACCCCCTCCTGCAGCATCTTCTCGTACACAGATTTGGCCGACGCCAGGTCTCTGTCTAACACTGTCAGAGAGAGAGAGAGAGAGAGAGAGGGGGATGAGGAATGTGATACATGAAACTTTTATTTACAAATCTTTTACGTGCAAATAATGAGTTATTGTTCATTACACCTCAGTCCGGTCAGAGACCGTCTCGGTTTGGAAACATTTAAAGTTTGCTTTGCGACGAAAGAGGTTCAATGTTGACATTAATGCCTGACATCTATAAAACTTCAATCTCACTTTGAAAGACATAATTGATCGACCTTTTTAAAACAACGAATCTGTAGTTGAGATAAAACACCAGAAAAGCAAGATACTTATTTCATAAATAAACTTGAGAACAGTGAGTGGATCAGTCTCCCTGTTAAAGGTGCAGTACGTAAGAGTTGGGTGAAACGATTTCCACTTGTAAAGGCAGAAGTTTAATATGAAATAACTGTAATTGTTGTTTTCACCGTATAATCACCTAAATATAACTGTGGTTTTCATCGCCCCGCAATAAACCTTTGCATTTACATCAGGAGCAGCTCCTCTCTATGGAGGCGGCCATGTTGCACCACCATGTGTTTACATGAACCCAGAGCGGACAAACTGAACACCTTCAGTGTTCTAATGAGAACCATTGGTTTGAATCCAGAAGAGTGAGGGGACATGAGGGGCTATTCTGTTGCAACATGCACCTTCACCACTAGATGTCACAATATCCTGCACACTGGATCTTCAAGGTGCACACGCTATCTGATATGTGTTCGAGAATCCATCTATACACATGAAAGCGTGTGTGTACGTGTGTGGGTTTGAAGGAGGCTAAAGTAGAAAGTGAGGTCACCACGGTCAGAAAAGAAAAGTTAGGAGATGGAAGAGAAGAAGAAAGGACGGAGGGGGCGGAGCCGAGAACACAGGCGAGAGGAGGGAATGGCTAATTGCGTCCCTGTGGCCGCGCTGACCGAGCGAGCGACCGGCAGGCTAATGCTAATTAAATAGTCATGTGCGCTCGTCTCCTCTGTGACACGGTGCAAAGTGAGGGGAGACGGCTGGGTGAGAGGGTGAAGGTAAAAGCACGAAGAAGGGGGAGGAGGAGGAGGAGGAGGAGGGCAGATGGACGGAGACAGAAGTTAAAAAAAGAAGGTGGTGGAGGAGGAGAAAAATAAAGTGGGAAGACAAAACGCTGAGTGTCGTAACGTGTTACGATTAGTACGCTAGGCTAACCAGGCCCGCTAACTCATTAGAGGACATGTGTTCTGACTCTTTGAAGCCTGTACACACACACACACACACACACACACACACACACACACAGTTAATACATGTTCTAACGTTGGCTTAACCACAGGCCACTGAGTCGCTACTATATAAGACAAATGCAAGACTGCGTGTGTGTGTGTGTGTGTGTGTGTGTGTGTGTCTTACTGTGACATTTCATCAGGAACCCGTAAAGCCGCGACTTCTCCACGAGGTCTGGGATCAGAGTCATCAGAGTCTTGACCTTATTGACCTGTGGACACAAACATCCAAGAATAACATTCATGAACTATAATGTACCTTTTATTCAATTTAGGTTAAAAAAAACAACAACACAACAATAAAGACAGATACTTCAT
>JAFBJT010109195.1:18174-28907 GCA_016785325.1 Chascanopsetta lugubris
ACCTGTCTCGCCGTGGTCCCTGTCTCTCCGTCCTCTCGTCCCCAGGCTCCACACAGAGTCACTGAGCTGTGATGTACGAACTGTGTTGAATAAGTGAAGCAGCAGCAGCAGCAGCAGCAGCAGCAGCAGCAGCAGCAGCAGCAGCAGGCGGTGGCTGGCTTCAGACCACCACCACGCGCGGAGGCGCTGGATGTGTGGGCAGCGCCGCTCCGCAGCATGAAAAATGTGAGGCCGGATAAATAAGTCAACAATGGCGGCGTCTGGGACGTGTCTCTCTGCCGTCAGCTGGGGGCCGGACGGCTGGAGGGAGGAAGTGGTGATGGACTAAATCCACCACCCGCTCCCTTGTTGACTTTTTTTTGTTGTTTTGGTTTGAATGACGTTTGCCAAGCGCGTGAAGCTCAAACAGGGACAAGATGATTTAAAATGGATTCAAAGTGGCTGTGAGAAAAACCCTGACATTTTACAGAGGATTCCTCACGTTGCGCGCAATCTGTCAAACCAGCGTTTTGCACAACAACAGATGTAGTTGGAGGAGAGGAGAGTTGTTGGCTCGGAGGGAACCAGTGTGAAACCGGATCCTCCTCTCTTTTTTCACACCAAGACACAGCTGAGAGTAAAGTGACCCCTTCCGTTACATACATTTTGTTATTCGTTAAAGGGGCAGTGTGTAGGATTTCGGTCATTTTTGTCACTTCTAAAAAAATATTACAAAACAATGACATACTGATATTTTCATGAATTCAAAATCACGTGGACGCTTTAATTTTTCTCCGTGACCTTTAAATGAGGTCTACCACTGGTTCTCCTGCAAGCTCCTGAACGGTGATGGGGAGGTGACGGATACAACGTGCAACTTCATCACTAGAGGTCTCCAAATCGTACACACTGCACCTTTAAATTCAGTAAGTCGTACTCACAGCCAGCATGAACTTGGCGTCCTCCACTTTGTCTGCCTCCAGCAGGGCCAGGAAGAAATCTGTTGCAGGTCTGTAGTTGGCAAAGTGATTGGCCTGGCGCTCGACCATCGCATTCACTACGACACAACATGGACATCGAGTCAGCAGGCTTCATCTTTCATGGTGCAATCATCTTGTTTATCTTGTGTTTAAGTGTGTGAGTGTGTGTGTGTGTGTGTGTGTGTGTGTGTGTGTGTCTTACACTTGTCTATTGCTTTGTCGTTGCCATCTTCCAAGACCCTCTCGAAGACATAGTCCATCTTCATGTTACCCTGGCCTGGCGTGGTCAAAGTGGACTCCAGCTCCTCTACTCCTGCGTCCAAATCGCCACTAGGAAGGATTCAAGAGAGGACGATAAGAGGTGAGCTCGTGCTCCTTGAGAACCACACAGTAAAATACAGGGACGGCTCTTCATCCAACTAAAACACAGTCATGTGGGGGGGAAATGAATGGTTTCATTTTACACGTGGCTTTGATCTTCTAAGGACACGAACACATCAGTCGGAAGCAAGATTGCAAAGGGAAAAAAAGAAAAGAAAATAATAATACAGAAAAGAATAACAATTGAAATATACATATGAATATAGAATGTATTTTATATATATATATATATATATATATATATATATACACACACACACACACACATAAATATATAAAACTGGACCTGAAATCTACTTTTTCTCTTGTTGAGTATTAAACAATCTTTGATTTCACTGTTTTCATTCTTTTCCTGCTCCTCTGGAAGCAGAACAAGTCTTCATTCCGCTCACACACATTAAAACACACACACACACACACACACACACACACGATTCGAGCTGTGTTTTGTGCTGAGCTTGCAATAAGCAAACAAAGCCTGCAAACCGAGGCGCTACAAATCTAAAACAACTCATTCTGGCAACACAAACCTCAGTGCTAACACTTTACGCTCCCTGCTCCCTCCTCACCGTCACCACTCGTCATGAATATTTAACTCGCAGGGCGTGTGGCGCCGCTCTGTGTACGTATGTGTGTGAGCGTCCAGAGGTGGAGGGGGGGGGGGGACATATCTACGCTGATTGTTGCGACTGGGACCGTCTGAATAATTCAGCGGGGGGCCCCTCTAAATGTGGCGCTCCGCTTTCCGGGCCCCGCCTGGCTTTTCCGCCCCGGCTCTTAACCAGTCAGCTCGACTCAGATACAGCGGGGGGACGCGCGTGTCAGAGCCGCTCAGGGCGGCGCTGCGAGAGGTCAAGGTTCAAGCTGACAGGCCGCGCGCCGCGATGGCCAACCGGGCGTGAGGCCGTCCTGCCCTTCTCCACTTCCTGCTGTCCCTCCGAGTTGGCACGGGGGGCTCCGCCGCCACCGCCCGAGCCGGGGTGAAGGCGGGCGAGGGGAGAGGGGGGGGTGGGCAACTTTCCACGCGGCTAATGCGGAAAGTGGCGTGATGAAAGTTTGATGCGCATTGTGTTTTCGCGTTTGCGGTGTTGTTGGGGAGGCGACGGAGAAGGCGTGTGATGTGATGACATTAAAAGGAATCCATGAATAATCCTGTTCCATCGGTGTTTCCTGTTTGTCTGTGACGCCCACTCGCCCCCTGAGCTTTTACTGCGAGAGTGTGTCAACCTGGGTTTAGTCAAACGCGTCTGTTCCGCGCTGCACTTATCCATATACGTCTGTGAGCGGAATATTAATTCTAAAATAATGCCTTATACTTAAGTGCTTCACTGGAAGTTTGTGAAGTTCAGACAACAGTACACATCTCATCAGAGATCCAACCGCTTCATAACATGGAGGGGAATCTATTCAAGCGTGGCCCTTTGTTTTTCCAGCTTTTCTGTTTTCAATGACTGACGTCACGTTTTTGAAAGGAAATAAGAACTCAAAGTTCCTTTAAAGGTGCAGTGTGTAGATATTTTGGTCACACCCCCCTCTAAAAACATTACAAATCAATTAAATACTGATATTAATTCATAATCTGAATGTTTTATTTTTTTCACCATTTCACCACCTCACCATAAAAGAGCCCACTAATGTACATCCATACGAGGCGCGGGTCCTCGTGATTTTACGGTAGTAAAAAAGTGGAGCTACTCAACAACGCTTGAAGTCGACCACAGGTTCTCCTGCGTGTTCAGAAGGGTGAGGGTGGTGGATACAACACGCAACTTTGCCACTCCAAGTCACCGAACCTTACACACCGCACCTTTAACGTCAACTCTGGTGTCACCACACTCGTATGCTCTCATCATCAAACAGCGTCGGTGTGTGTAGTGAGCTGCAGTCTTACTTCTTAAAGTGTGCCACAGCCTTGTTGCTGACAAAGAACAGGTGGGACACCCAGAGCTTTGGGCCCAGATCACTGACGACGGACCGCACGGCCTCGATCCCATCGATGTCGCCTTTTAAGCCCAGACTCTTCACCAGTTTGGAGATGACGAGTTGCGAGGGCACGTTACCGGCCTGCATCATTGACTTCAATCTGTCCAGAGCAACTGAGGAAGAGGAGGAGGAGGAGGGTTAGTGTTTGTGAGATGAAGAAACGTGTGTGTTTATCGTGCTTGTGTGTTTCTTACTGTCGGTCTGTCCTTTCAGGCTGTGAGTGACGATCAGCAAGTTGGTGGCGTTGTTGCTAAGGTAGAAGTTGGGGATATGGGACGTGGCTCTGAGGGAGACGGACACAAGCGGAAAAACAAAACGTCAGATCTTTTTGGCAAACTGTCGCCTCTCTGAATCGGCTGAAAATAAAAGAATTCGCAGAAAAACAATGGAATGAGACACAAAATGAGACGGAGGTTTCTAGAGTGAGTCGCATGTTTACATCCGTCATCTTATGCAAAGAGGATTTCATTTCCGTCTTCATGCGTCTGGATGAGATTACACAAACACGACAACATATGATCGACCCCTGAGTGACACCCCGGACGGCTTTTACAAATCCATTATTTCTGACTCTAAAGCCGTCAGCGCTCCCGTTCAGAGCAAATGGGAGTTAATATCCGTGTGTGGCCTCAGTGCGAGACCTCTGTTCTCGTCCGTTAAGAGGAGACGTGCGGAGGCGGAGTCTGTAAAACACACGAGCTGACAAATGAGAAGAAATGTGACGGGCAGCGAGACTGAGCTTCTTGTAAAACTCCAGCTGTGACTCTGAAAGTAATACACACATCATCAAACCTTGACAGACTTCATCGAATATGATGATGTGCCTCGTGTGTGTGTGTGTGTGTGTGTGTGTGTGTGCTACCGTCACATCTTCCGTACCCTCCCACTCTCCTCCTTTTCATTCCTTCGCCTCTAAAACCTCAATCAGCCTCCACTTTATTTATTTATTTATTATCATGGCCCTGCGACCAGATTAATCCACCCGCTCAATTGAGCATCAGGCCTTTGCAATCCTTATCGCCATGGCGACACCGGGGCCAAGCAGCATCCAGTGGCCACGGTGACAAGGGGGTCACGGTGACAGATTGGAACGGCAACAGGGTCGGCGGGGGATTGCTGCCGCCACCGAGAGGCAGAATTATTCTTATCGGGCGGGAGGAAATCTCCGGAGGCCGTCGCTCGTTCGCGCGCACACACACACGCACACAGACACACTCGTCTCCTTCTACGGGTATTGTGCTTTAGCCAAGGAATCCATCATCCACCTCTTCCTCTCATCGTCATCATCAGTCTCTCCCAATCCCTTAATCTCACCATAAGCACCCCCGCTGCTCAACTCTGTCCAGATTACCCCAAAACACACACACACACAGAATTAGTGCCTATAGCGTCTTCATTAACCTCGTACATGATTAAATCTAACCCTCCACCCCTCACTCGCTCACTCACTCCTCTGTCCCCGTTTGTCCCCTCTCCTCTTCCTCCTCATCCCTTCTCTGGCTCTTCCAAATTCCGCCCCCCACTCATTTCACTTTTCATTTGGAGAGCAGATAAACTGAGGCTTTTGTCCAGGCGAGGGGGGAAAAACCGTAAAACCAATTCAGGAGACGGGTTATCAGACGTGTTTTCTGGTCGAAACCCGGCTGTAAAAATGGATACGATCATAAGAGAGCGAAGTGTGAGGAGGAGAGATGAAAACGGTGCAAGAGACTGATCGTGTAATCGAGGTTTTTCCCTTTCCTCCACTAATTAGTAATCGCACGTCTTATTTATGTATCGTGTTATTGGCGTCGGAGTGTTTTCCCCCTCGGCACAGAGAAAGTGATACGAATAAAGGAACAAAGGGGGATAAAGAAAAGGAGGAGATTACCTAAAGAGACAAAGAGAGTGGACAAGATGAGCGGCGGATTGAAGCCAGGTCTCTAATACGTCTCTGTCTGTCCGTCCCAAGTCCTTCTACCTCCCCGTGACACAACAACACATGATACATTACTAATTGGAGGAAGATTGATGTTTCTGGGCTCGGAAATCCAAAATTAATCTGTACATCTGAGCGCGTGTGCGTGCGTGTGTGTGTGTGTGTCCTGCAGTGTGTTAGTACACAATCACTGTATAATCCTCATGTCTAGTGAGGAGATGATTCTTTTTTTTTTTTTGCCTGAGGTGACCTACTGCTGCTGCTGCTGCTGCTGCTGCTGAGGGGAGAATGAAAGGCATAGTTCGGCTCTTATTGAAGTCTATGAATACATGTACATGTTCAGTGTATTACATATTGTACACAGCAGTCGTCACACTGTCACTCAATCTGTTTCTCTTGCCGGGGCCTGCAGATCAGAGGATGAGGGGCCCAAAGTGTTGAGCTTGTACCTACTGTCCTTTGTTTTCTTTTGTCCTCATTAATAAGCATCATACATGCTTCTCTGAAACCTTATGCGAACCACACAGTTTGGCATGTTTTCATCGTTTGTCCAGCTTGATAATTAACTTTTAAAAAACACTTTTACTCAGGCTCCTGTCCGTGTGGGGAGTAGAAAACTATCTTAAATATTTTCATCATGTGACCACGCTGTCAGGCACTATAGCGTCGGTGAATCACTACGCACACAAACAGTAATATATACTGTTGCACTCATGTGCATAATAATACAAGGAGAAGATAGCGCTAAAAATGAAAGCGCTCTCTTACAGCTTGATAAACTATTGTTCTATTGTATCTACATTTACACAACATAGTTTAAATGTCATTGCTCTTTTCAGTTCAGCTGTGTTTCATTGTAATGTTGTTGTTTTTTTTCACTTTACAACATATGCGGTCAATTGCATGCTGGTTCTCCGTGCAGTTCCTTTAAGACCTAGGCTACAAAAAAAAAAGTCCCAAACAATCCCTTTAACCACGCGACATGATGAATTTGTATGTGCGGAATATTTCTTTTACAGTAACTATTCACGTTCACTGACATTAACAGAATTTGATAATAAAATAGCTCTCCTGCCTCCGGGCGACCTCACCATCAGCACACACGTCTATTTAACATTACACTTAACCCCAGAGTAAAACACTGCGTCTCTGCCACGGCTGCAGCAGCAGCAGCAGCAGCAGCAGCAGCAGCACATGATGGTAGGCTGCATTTAGCCGGCGGTGACCTTAAACTTGAGATGACACTACTACTAATACTACTACTACCACTACTACAAAACGCCTAAAGCTAAACCTCTGAATGTGAATCTCTCATTTAGGAAATACTGGATGTAAAGGACATAGAAAAAGTAACAAAGCCAGGGAGGATATAACCCGATGCTGTGGATTACTGATGACACCTCGTCATCATAGCAACAGATGAGCAGCAATCTTTCTATTGTGACACTTACAAGTCTATGACCGTATTGGCGTCTTCAAGACTGCCCTGAGACAGGAGTTTGCAGATCAGGAAGTTGAACGTGGAGCTGGATTGTGCCACACCACTTCCAATGGCTTGCTTCAACACCTCCATGGCCTCTGCAGCAGGAACAGGAAAGGAGGGAAATGTAGACCATGAGATAATCACACTATTAATCACTGTCATTCTGATAGTGACAGATGGAGCCCATCCTTCAGTGCACACAGGAGGACGGGCCACGTCCAGACAACTATGATGATCGCTGTCGAGAGGTCAACAGGGTCTTTGATCAAGAAAAGGTAAAGTAAATTAAGTATATTCAAAATTGATTAGCTCTCGTTTTGGTTTGAAGGCAAAGCGATGTCGTTTTTAGTCAATAACAGCGCCCTCTACAGCCACATGCCATAATTAACTCTTGTGGTAGAGCAAGTCTTTGTTGTTTTAATGACAACTAAGGTCTGTCATAGCTTTTTTTAATCTCGCTGTACATTGTGTATAATGACAATAAAGGCATTCTATTCTATTCTATTCTCCTATATGCTCAGAAGGGTGGGGGGTGGTGATGGACGCAACACGCAACTTCACCTCTAGAGGTCACCAAATCTTACACACTGCCCCTTGAAAATCAGTTTTAGAAATATCATAGATTACACCTTTAATCTCATCTGGTCTAATGCAGTGTCTAGACCCCCTGCTACATACATACCTTTGGGTTTGCCCTTCTTACACAGGATATGCACGCGTTGTTTACAATCAGCAGCCGCATCTTCTCCGCCTGGCACGTTCTCCGCTGCGTTCTCCGCTGCGTTCTCCGTTGCGTTCTCCGCTGCGTTCTCCGCTGCGTTCTCCGCTGCGTTCTCCGCTGCAGAGGCCTCTGGTTTGTACCAGGTCTGAACATGACAGAGAGAAATCAAGTGTGATGATCCAGCATTCAAGCCTGTGCACATGTTCAACAACGAGCTGGTGAGTGTGTGAGAGTGTGTGTGTGTGTGTGTGTGTGTGTGTGTGTGTGTGCATGGCAGTGAAATAACATCAGGCGAGAGGGCCAGTGTCCCCTGATGCTTGGACACCCGTGTCCCAGTGAGAGTGGAGGGGGGTTAAGTTGTATCGGCTAGGGGCAAATTAGGTCTGGCACCCCAGGGGCAAGGGGAAAGTGTATGTGTGTTAGAAGAGTGTGTGTGTGTGTGTGTGTCAAAGCGGGGGTGTCAACTCAAGAGCCCCCCGGGGGTCACGCAGTTCATCGCTCCAGGCAACAGCAATCGCTTCCTGTCTCGTCAGGCTCGGGGCCATCGGAGCACACGCGTATGAATAAACTCAAGAAAGGGGAAAGTGGAGGAAAAGGGAACAAAGAGAGAAGGCCGTTTGTTTGATTCATTATTTAAAGCATTCCCAGTCTATCCACCTGATTTCAGCACATGCACATTTAGAACTGAGGAGCAGGCAGCAGCCATATGGTGGCATTTAGCTGCTGGCTAAATTAGTCTGGCATTACAGATTAACAGACAGATCAGGCTGTAATTCCTCTCACCAGCAGCCGCTCTGATTGACCACACTTCAGATCAGAGCTTCAATCCTGTTTCCTCTTTGTGTAATGAGCGGAGGCTTAAAGTGGAGCAGGGCGAGAGAGTGTGTGTGTGTGTGTGTGTGTGTGTGTGTGTGTGTGTGCGTGCTGATTAGAGTTTTCCAAGGGTTTTGGGGAGGGAGGTCAGTTCATGTGATCGGTCAGGGTGCCGATCAATTTGCTCCGGTTAATCTATTAAGTCAGCGATTTGGTTTTATTCATCAATCAATGACGACGTGGTGTCGTCAGAGCGACAGCAGCAAATCTTCAGCAGCTTCTTCTGCTCATCAGAACAAGCTAAAGTCATGAGTCATGCAACTTCAAGTAAAAACTTGAACTTTAAATCAAAGAAATATTGGAATCTCCGCATTTATTCTTGGCTGAAAAAAGCTCAAAAACAAACGGAAAAGAA
This sequence comes from Chascanopsetta lugubris, assembly GCA_016785325.1. Classification (NCBI taxonomy): domain Eukaryota; kingdom Metazoa; phylum Chordata; class Actinopteri; order Pleuronectiformes; family Bothidae; genus Chascanopsetta; species Chascanopsetta lugubris. Next base: position 26,848 of record JAFBJT010109195.1, read on the forward strand.
TTCAGAGATATAAAGGCAAACGCTTGTTTTGATGCAGTTGGGGATCATTGACCGTTCCGGTTGATAAAAGACAAACAAAGAAAAACAAAAGTCTTGACATTCAGTTGCCCATCCACTAACTATTCCAGGCAACAGTCGTTGGCACCGCCCCTCTATTGGAGCTTTAACGACATAAATGTATGCAGAGCCCCCCCCCGCCCCCCTCTACTGGCCCCCCCCCCCCCCCCCCCCCTCTGTAATGTAATGTGTGTTTAAGCATCAGTGCCGCACGGCTGCGCCTTATCTTTGACCTGAGGCGCTTTCCGAGGCCTCCGGTGCTCCTGGGAGTCTGATGGGCTTTTTTCTTTCCGTCACCTCCTGGCAATTATTCCTCTGAATAGCAGATCTGTCAAATGAGCCTCGCCGCCATGTACATTATTGTAAAGCTGCGGGTTTTTACCTCTGGCACCTTGAAGGGCACCTCCTGGCCATTAGCCTTCAGGGTGTCGGCCAGCAGGTTCAGGGTCCTCTCCCGGGGGGCTATGTTCTCCTCCTGCATCTTGGTCCATGTGGCCATGGCCTTCTCCCAGTCATTTTTCTGCTCTGATAACGAGAGGAGGCAAAGACAGTGTGAAAGGGGGATTTATTGTTGTCTTTCTTATGAAAGTCGTGATGTGTGCGGTTGTGTAGCTGGTTGCGTAGTTGGTGGTGGTCCAGACGCACAGCTCACAGCCTGAGCTCCGTGTCAGGCAAGGTCGCAGACCAACTGACTCACAGCACCCTACGCTGTAATTTAGGAACTACACTAACTAGTGTTGTGACTGTGACTGTGAGTGTGTGTGTGTGTGTGTGTGTGTGGAGGATAGATGGGTGTAAATAGGCTGACAATCAGCTTCAACACTTCAATCACTACTGTTATCTGTTCTGCTCTTGACTGTGGCAATCACTCAATGTCCTCTGCTCTCACACACACACACACACACACACACGCAGTACGCAAGCATGTACACAAACACACACACACACACAAACAAGCCCACCATGAGTCAAGAGCCCTGGACACTCAAAGGTGAGGGGTCGTGACAGCACATGAAGGTTTGCAGATGTGAGTGGGAATCAAACACATCACAGGTGTCCACACACACACACACACACACACACACACACTCACCCACGCACATAATTATCAAGTATAGGACAAATAACAAAAACTTACTACAGAGGCGGAAGATGTAGCTGTACATATCGTCTCTGTCGCACTCGAACAGATTGCTCGTCAGCTCCACCATCTGCTCCAAGGGTTCCATCTATACACAAATACAACAATTTGGAATTAAAGCTGGAATTTGTGTCTTTGTGTCCTTGACGATGTCCGCCTAGTCTGTGAACATGTGTGTGTGTCTTACCATTTTGGTAGCGATGCATTTCTCTGCGAACCACTGCAGGCGCATAGGCCTCGCCCTCAGACCAGGAGTCTGCACATGTAAAAACATCCAAAAGGTTTTAAGGAAGAAGAACCAAGAGAGAAGGAACTGTTTGTTAACCTTTAATGAAACTACATGAAGAGACTGAATTCACAATATGTCAGAGGAAATTCCTTTTAAACCTAGTGACCCACAACAAGGGCCTGATGTAAACATATTACAGATTTACATCATCAATACCAAGGCTTACCTCACCAGTATAGATAATATTGAAATGAATTGTATGGGTGTACAGAAGTTTTACTACTACTTGAGAAATGATCATTGGTTTACACTGAGTTTCAGGACAAATCACTGAAACCACACAAATGGCACAGAATTTCCTTTTTTTTTACTAATAAAACCCCCAAAATAAGTATGAGTTAAAATTTCAATCACACACAGACACATGAAAATCATTACTTTAGAAAAGAGCATTTTTTGGTATCTGTGGACAAACACCTCGCATGAGGTGCCACCGTTTTATGGTGTAAATCAAATAAAACATTAGAGGATACATTTGTAGTATTTGGTTCCTCTCACACTCTATTCTAGATATTTCAATAAGAATGGATGGAAATTTGCACCATAACGAGTTATTGTCAGAGATAATGGAAT